>VZTL01070844.1:7455-21101 GCA_013400535.1 Scopus umbretta
TTAGAGTGAGGAAAAAAAAAAAAAAAAAAAAAAAAAGCACAGAGAGAATGTAAAGTGACTTATCCATGACCACACAAGTTGCACAACTGGCACAACTAAGCCAGAGACCTCTGGCTACAAGCCCTCCTCCCTAAACAAAACCAGTGTTCAGTCTCATTATTGTCATCCCTCCAGCCTGTCACGGCACGAACGTGTCTTGAACGCCGATCTCGTAAAATGGAAATGGAAACTGCAGTTGGTTTCAGCTCATCTCAGCAGAACACTCACTTAAATACAATGAAGCAGCCAAGTAACACAGCTTGGGAAAAATTCCACTGCAACTGTTCTCAAGATACAACATGAAATTCTAATGCGACATACCCAACCTGAAACCAAATCCAGTCCTACTGTGGGCTTAGTGTTATACGCTACCAAGCACAGGTTTCGTCTCTCTAGCAACTATGAGCAGCAGCTCTCTGGACAGCAAATCAATACGGCTGGACATCAGGAAAGCCTCAGGATCTTTAAAACTTCATTGAAAACCAGTACATGAAGTTGACTAAGTGAGCTTTTCTCACTCAGGAGAATGGGAATGATGTACACTGGCCAAAATTCAAGAGAGTCAGACTAGAGCTGTCTTTCTTACAAACTTTCAGGAAGTTGACCTGAAAACTCTCTCCTTACATTCCAATCCACTTCCACTTGTCCTCCGCTCTGTTATTCTTTCCTCATGATCCTCTATCTAGATCAGTGAAACAAGCATTTCAAGATTATGATCTCTCTGAAGTCACAAGCATAAGCTTAAAATGTCATGAAGACATACTGGACATCAAAGCAGGTATACAATTAAGACCGTGATTCAATCTACAGAATCCAGGTGAAGATTAGAGATCAGACCTAAAAGAAATTACATCATGTCAGCTGATTTCTAGTAACTGTCTGTGTGCATGCTCTTGATACCTACTGTAACAAAGATGACATTCAATTATGTCTTCAGCCTGCTAGTCAAACTTCTTGAGGGGAACTTATAAAAGACCAAGTATCATTTGTAGGGCACATTCACTCTATTTTGCTTAGGGTTAAATAGCCCTCTCATCATCAGAGCTATAACAAGAAGAGTGCTTCACCCCTAGCTTCTTTCATGTCTTTGAAAGCCTCTTTATGTACTGCTGGTTATTCTCCTTTGTGCCCCAGCTTTTAGAGTATCATTTAGCTTTATGCTCCACCATCCATGAAATTAACCACACAATTCTGTAAGTCATAATAAAACATCAAATTGTTCCATAAGGCACTTGCTGAAGATAAAAATAATTCCAAGATCTCTTCTACAAAGTGTTGGGGGTGGGGGGGTGGGGAATCTTTTAACTGAAATCCCTGAGCAAATGCTACAGGCTAAGAAGGAACAGAATGTCAAGAGTCACATTCTAAGCTTAGAATAGACTTGGATCTCAGGTGAATTACTTCCCTTCAGCAGGAGTTTTGAATCATCACTGAAAATGGCAACAACACAGAGGAACTTTAGGAGAGGATTTTCAGCATGTCTTGCAAACTCATGGAAAACAAAGCTCGTCACATTTTCACTAGACTATGCTGAAACAGCAAATACCTAGGGCAAAACAAGACTGCTGGGCACTTGCACACGCAAGCCTCAGTTTTATTTTATTTAAAACTCTAGATTAGAAGTTGGCTGACATGCTTCATACCTGAAGCTGTGCTTCACTCTTGGGATCCAGAGGTTTCTTATAGAGCAAGTGTAAATACCCCAAGCTATGATTCCGTTCATTCTGTTCTCTAGCCTCTTCTACCCCTGCGAATCCTTCCAGCAAGGTTGTCTTCAGAATACTAATATCTCCGTGAAGTGACTGCAAATAGAAATAGAACACATGGGACAAGGTTCAGAGCAATATTTTTTCATTGCCATCTCGAGCACAGGGGCTTCTGCAAGTGTCTGCCTGAAAGCACAAATGCAAGTGTCACCTCCACATTAAAGCAGCATAGTCAGATGTTCCATCTACATCAGTTCAGCTTTAGCAGGTTGAGCAGAAACATCACGTGAGGAACAGTCATTGCTGAGGAGCTAAACAGTTTGAAGATACTCTGCTCACCTCTGTTGTCTCTTTAATTTCCAAGAGGAAGGTGTGAAGGTCATCTGACTCAGTTCGCAACATCTTCATTTCCTCTGGAGTACCAACTTGGAAACAGGCTTTGGAAGTCCGGGCCTTCAGTTCCTCCATCTCCTTTTGAAAATGTGCAATCTACAAAGTCAAACAGAAGAAAGCGCAGCCACTGAAACATCGCAGGGTCTGGAACTAATGTTGCAGCTCTTGGATAATGTTTCTACTACACCATAAACACCTGTCACTTTGCAGCCAAAGCAGGACATTCTTCTTGAACATTAACATGAAAGAATACTCAATTTTTCCAGCACAGCGACTGAAATGAAAGATGACTAAACGGGACACAAGAACAGCAATCACAAACTAGGCTGATTATCTCAGGGAAAATTTCCATTCTGACTCCTAAACTATTGACAGACACCATCAGAACATAGGTGAACTAAAAATAAGTGTCTATATACCTATATAATGGTCTTACAGCTACTAAAATGAAGAAAAGTGCTTGAAAATCTCACCTCCTCTCTGATTCCTGCTATGACAGGGTCTGAATCCTTCCACTGGTGGGTCTGTTTCTCTAAAGCTGTGCTGAGGAGTGCCGATTTGCCCTGGGAAAAGAAAAAAAAAACAAACCCAAATCCCAAGACAATATTAGGGATATGACCTTAGCAACAGGGAGCTTAGAATATCAAAAAACGCCTGCTGTTAGAAACTCCATTCAGACACCAATCACCAGGGAGACAATTGTCATAAGCATAAATACTAGTTCCACAGTAAACTAAGACTGGTATGTGCGTGTTTGAATTAGGACTGCAGAGTACCTGGAGGTATGTGGCTAAAGCTTTATGAAAGCAAAGGAAATCTTTGTGTGCTGCTCTGTATTACTGCTTTGATTTTAATAACCAACAAACTTGGTGTCTCTCTTAATACACATTCAAGGCATGTCTTGTCTGCTTATTAGCTAGGAAAGCTGTGAAACCTCATTTCCGTAAGAACAGGAAGAATTAGTTTCTGCAACTCTGATTATGACAACATACATCAAAACACAGCTCTCTAAAGACATGCACAGAACATAGTTTTATTCCCACAGATTTGCTATTATTCTTATGTCAAAGGCTAGCTAATTCTTTGAGCTAAGAATAGGCATCAGTCCAATGGATTCTAAGCAAATCATGGGCCATGTAAAACATTCACCCTCTAAAGAATCCACTCAAGTTCCCATTACCTGAGTAGAGCTTGGCTTTGCTGCAGCCGGGGTGACTTTGGCTGTCTTCTGCAGTAAAGAAGCTGAAGGCATATTTTGAGCAGGACGTGCCACTGGAATTTAAAAAGAGGAACAGTAATTTATGAACTTACACACAGCTTGAGAAAACAGGTTGTGATCAGACACAACTATAATCACCGCTGTCAAATCCAAAAGCAATAGCAGTAGAGGCCCCAGGACAAGAACACACCTTCCTTAGATGCTCTTTTACTCCCATCCAACTTCTCTGCTAACGGCAACAACCGTCACTCTCCAGTATCTGGCTGTAACACTCCTGAAGGACCTCAAGACCCCCCGTCGCACGATCATTTGAGAGACAGAATATTATTCTGCTAACAAGTGAGTGCTATCTAATTTAAACTCACTTGTGACCATTTTGAACTCTAGTCACTCCAGATGCAAGATAAGGCACTGATTTGTGTGACTGCCCAGAAACATTCATAATCAGAACTGTATTACAGAGCAGTGAAAATGCCAGAACTTCTGGATGAACTTCAGAAGCTGAACACATTCATTTCACATATAGTTCTCAGGGGAACAAAGGTGCACCAGTGGAAAAACTTTTCAGTTTCAGTACTAAGTCCATCACATCATTATGGTGTGCAATACAGGCGGTCTGCTGCATCAGTAAAAGCAGCAAGAAAAACAAGAAAGAAGTCAAATGAAGCTCCTAAAACTTTTAGAACATTGTTTATAATGCATTATGCCCAACAATATGCATCAGACTCCTACCTGCGGCAGGCACAGGGGTTGAAGCCTTCAGTGGTGCGGTAGGAGAGGCTGCGAGGGGCGCGGACTGGCTCAGAGGACCTCCAGAAGCAGTTTTTGAAGTGGTTGAGAATGAAAACATCGTGGAAGTGCATTGACCACTGCTGCTAGTGGGAGAAGAGGTGTCTACAGCAGTGAACCTGCAACAGAAAGCAGAACATCTTTCAGCTCTGAACTGGTCCTGGCTGTTTCCCTCCATCTAAAATGAAAGACTAAGTTCTAATGAATTAGCATCTTCTAGGATCAGCAACAACAGAAGCTCCAGATACAAAATTACAAGTGTAGCTTCTGAAGGTAGTGGGAAGGAGCCATTCAGGATCATTTCTGCATACGTAGAACCACAAAGACTGCTACCATAGACTCACACAGTGAGCAGAAGCCAAATGCCAGCAAAAAAAACTACCCCGCTTCAAAATGCACCTCAACATTTTGCACCAAAGCACCAACTGTAGTAAATCTGAGCTGCCCTTCAATGTCATCCTTGCAGCAAGGCTCAAACAGAAATTCTGCAAGAAAATACGAATTTCCATTCATCTGCAAACTCAGCTCCTCAAGGCAGCCAATTTAAATATTCAGCCAATTCACAAGCGTATCATTTGCTGTACACACAAAATATAAAATTTAAAAAGCCATAAGAGCTACCATCAGATCTTGGTGTAGTAAAGATTTTTCTAATTAAAAAATAATCATTTGAACCATCAGAAATTTCTTATGATGCATTTACATGAAAATTGCTCTCCACAGAAAGCAGCTCCAATTAACATAGCACTGTGTTTTAAACCATTCTTTCTAAAAAAGGAAGCAAGTCTCAGGAGCTGGAGGGAAGAGCGGGTATATGAAATCTGAGAACATTCGTCACTCAAATCCATTTTGCATAGTTTCTAATCAACATTAGTTTTCTTTCAGTTGGCATGAACAAGCTTTGAAGATTTCAGATCCCGTGTTCAGTGGCCAAGCATCCATTTAAGACCAAAACCAAAAGGTCTGGCACCTTCTCCACTGAACACGGGAGTGGAGAAGAAATCCATCAGCTACGGATACAGCTTCCTCTCAGCTCTGCGAGTTACTCTTTAGGTTGGGGGTAAGAAACCTTCAAACAGTCAAAGAAACTTGTGCTATCACCACCACACTAAACCAGTCCCAGACATAAAGGATTTCAAATCCCAGCGTTCCCCAAGTCTTTAACCATGATTTGCATCAAACCAAGGCATGGAATCACCATTTGATGCCTATGAAGCAAAGGCATCGAAAAATTAGGTCACTGTCAATTTGGCAAATTATCAGTCTAATTTTTGGCATCATCCCTTGACTAATATTTTGCCCACAAACGTAACCTCTAGCACGGGAAGCACTGAGGGTTTTCACAGCCAAGATGGCTACGTCTCGGATAAAGAGAGGCTTCCTCCGTGCTTTCTTGGGAGCATGGGGAACAGCCGTCGGGGCAAAAAGCCAGAAACCATCTTCAGAACTACCATACATCGTCCATGCCTGGAGCAATTTAACAAGTATCCAGCCACCGCATTAACTACTGTATCTATTTACTTCTCGTTGAGGTTCACTTTGACTGAAGAAGCTGAAGGGGCAAAAGTTGACTTCTGTGCAACAGGTGTTGTGGAGAGTGGTGGCCCGGGTGAGCTGTCTGCAGCTGGTTTAAAGTTCATGGATCCAAACGAAAAGGAGGTGGCAGTAGCTGTAGTGGTGCCTACAGAAGGAGCAGGAGTCACGGATGCCTTAGGAGAAGCAGAGGAGAAAGAGAACGTTGCTGCTCCAGTCAGACTGGGAGCCAGGGCTTGCCTGGAGGCATCAGTGGCAAAGGGGTAAGGCGGAGGATCACTGCCCGAAGTGCCAGGCATCTTCACAGTTGAAGGCATAAAGGAAAAAGCAGCTGCTCCACCCCCTGCAGGAGGCTGACTTGAGGCAGGCGCAGCAGGAGCAACGCCTGGTACTGTGTCAGGCTTTAAAGAAGTTGGAGGAGTGGTTGGAGTTGTGGCAGTACTTCCTGCAAAAAGACAAATGGGGAAGGAAGACAGTCACTTGGCTGCACTGAATAATGGCAAAAGGTATTGCAAGGCCAAATGCTACTTGATGGGGACAGTTCAGCCCTATCTCGCTGACTGGACAGACAGTACAGTGAGGAAGAGAGATGACAGAGCCAGGCTTCCAGTCCCCAAACCCAGTGAGTGATACAGAAACTGCACAAAGTCCAAGCCACGATCAATACTACAGTCGGTCTAGATTAATGTTGTCTGGAATTTCCTGTGAAAAGGCTTCACCCTTCTCCATTGATTTTGATGAGGTTCCTGCCATCTCAAATAAAACAGGCTGTCAGCACACAAGTCAGCCAGTGCTGCAGAGAGGCAGGCTGCCAAACAAAAGCATTCTGTTTGGGGAAGGAGAAGCAAGTTTGGGCCTAGGGAAGAAAGCGGTGGGTTTGCAATTATTACTGCATGCACGCAGACAAGCAAAACAATCAGCTTACCCACCTACCCCAGCACAGGAAACTGCCTACTTCACACTGCATATGGCAACACGTGTATAACTCAGATAAAACTACTACTCTTCACCTGCTAACGCAATTTTCAGAGTGCTGCAGAAAGCAATTGTTTAAATAAGCTTTTGCTGCAGCCAGACACCTTAGTTCATATCACGGCCTCCTGTGGCAAGGTATACGGAGGAAAACCATCACCTCTCTGTAGCATGCAGACCGTGCTCTGGGTCTGTACGGTGCTTGGTCCTTGTCCCCAAGCAGAGCCTACAGTCACTGCTGCAGTTCCAGTCATACACCCCAAAGCTGGGCAAAGGACCTCCTAGAATTTCTTCGGCCCTGTTACCCAAAGGCTGATTACACAGTAGAGCCTAAGTGCACAGCCCGCAAAATGCTTCAGATCCCGTATAATGAACGGGACTAGATAATTTCACTGATGCACAAAAGACAGAGGACAGTCCTGGGAGCACAAAACACTCAAGAACTGCTTCCAGTTATCATTATAAAGAAAAAATTTGTTTTCTGTGACCATGCACATATCTGAATACCAAACTTACAGATGAAGATGAGAAAGAGCCACAAATGCAAGTGTTTCCCTAACCCACCGGAGCACTTACCTGACGATTTTGGAACTCTCTCCCCTACTAATGGCAACGGTTCTGGGGTCACAATAAGCGATCTGACCCCTGGGTTTTGATTGATCATGTAAAATGGGCAGAGCACACCATCTGTAGAGAGCAGGATCAGAACTGGAGCTGGAGCAACGGTCTTCTCATCACCTGCCAGAGACCACATACGTAAGTCCCGCAGTCAAAGTTTCCTGTTCTGTTCCTACTGGCATTGGCACCTTCATGTGACTTGCTTAGAACAGTATTTCTTGCGTTTCTCCCTTCCTGCTCTCACTTGCACCTTTGTTCCTTTGCTTCTCCGTGAATGCCCGGTTCTCTTTTTTTCTTTCTTTATTCCTTCCTATTCCTAACTTCATGTTTCATAAATTCATAGATGAAGGGTTATTTTGACAAAAAATGTCATGTCCTGAATGACAAAGCCAAACTTTCAACCATGAATTCCTGCACCAAGCTTTTTCATATTTTGAAGTAGCCCTTTTTTTCACCTATGTGCTGCTCCCTCCTTCAATCCTCTATGCCTTTTAGCAATTCCCACGTTTTATTGGATATTGTCACATCATTAACATTCATATACATAAAGTACAAAAGAGAATTGCTAAACAGGAAGCTTTTTATCTTTAAAAGAAAGCCAACATCAGACAAACATCCTGATGATCCGAACTTCCGATATAAAATACTCGCATTTTGCGCAGCTGCCGCTTTGAGCCTAGAGTCTGCTTCAGTTCAAATATTCTCAGCACAGTTAGAGGCCCCAAACCACTCCATATATTTCTAAAAAAATTTCCATAATGGTTTAACTGTGCTTAATTAAACAAAAAAACCCCAACAAATCTAGGATGCAGGAAAAATCTGCTATAATCATGGTGCTTTGTTTGTTGGGCAGCGCTGTGGATGGCCATGTTTGTCTACCTATTGGTTCTTCAGGAAGAGCGTGGTAGGGAATAGCAGTTTCCACATGGGAACAAGCTCCAGGACAAATGAGGTTTCTTTGCAGTCCAAACTTGCTGTGAACTGCAAAGCCAATTAATGTGCAGCCAAAACCAAGCTGATTGCACTCTGCGAGAACACAGAGGATGTGTTAGCAAAAAGCTTCTCCAAAAACCTTTCTAAAAACTCTAAGGTAGCACAGCCTGGTCTTAAAAAAGCTGTCCTGACAGGTTCCTTAATCCAATAACTATAGATTAACAGAGACCATGCTTCAAACGCAATTTTGCATTCAAGTACAGAGTTTGACCTCAATTCCCTACTGTAGGTTTTCATTCAGGTAAAGTTCTCAGTTAATCGGCACCCTCCTGTGCTCTTCAGGAACTCCTGACTGCAGTACCTTCCCCTCTGCCTGAAGGCATCTCTATTTCAATCTGTCTCTGGGTTTCAAGGGAGAGTTTTCAGAATTCACTTAGGTACAACACAATAGCTCAGACGTATCTTCAGTTTCAGACTCTGACAAGGTGCTTTGAAGATCCTTCAGGCAGCACAGAAGATGCAGCAATAATGCAACTGGCTAGATGTAGAGCACAGCAGGGTTCAGTCAGTACAGGCCCTGTGCTTTAATGCTGAATTAAAACCTACACATTCACCTTAATGATCGTTGCTTTTTCTGGCTTTGAAACTAACCCACTTTTCCCTTAGATCAGTGCAAATGTACTTCATACAAAACAGTTCTGCAAAATGACATAAGCTACAAGAATAAAGAAAACCTCACAGGCAGTCTGAAATCCCCAGTGTTAGAATACGACTCCTTTAAACTCACTGTTATCCCAGCTTTGTGGAACATAACATAACTCAGGTGCTTTGTTTGCCTTGTCTGTTAGTGTAGTATCTCAGGCTGCTGAAAGCTTTGAGGAAGAACTGTATTTAACAATTCGTCATTTGAATCATTGCAGAGAAGTAAGCCCGCACGTGCGGTGGGCTTCGTATGAAAAGGCAGGATATATTCTCTGTCTCAGTCTCCCTTTCAGAACAATCTCCTAGAACCCTGAGAACCAGGCTGCCCCTCAAAAATATCTCATATGTTGCTATTACTGGATTATTCCACAAGAAAGACTAACAAGACTTACTGATTGGAATAGGCAAGTTACTGGTGTAGTCTATAGCAACGCCAACAGGCAGACTGTCATCGCTCTTTTCCGTCACAGGAAGTTCTGCTCTGCTGGAGTCCTCCAAAACCCATGATTCCCAGTTCTGCAAAAGTAAGATTATTATTTTGACTGCTGCTTTCCTGTGATCAGCCTTCTTGAGAACTCTAGCCTACTACAGTTGAAAGAGAAGACTACAAAAAAGCTAGAAAGCATCTACTTAAATTTGTCAGATTAGCAAATGCCAGAAGTATAAGGGCCCTTCACAGATTTGTTTGTGACTTCTCACACATCATTTTATGTCAGACTTAAGGTCAGACAGTTTTAATGTTTAACTTCTACTGATGACCTCACATCAATCACTTTATTATAGTCAGCTTGACCAAATTTCGAGACTGCCAAGTGAATCATGGAAAATAGACTTCTAGTACTTGATTCACAACACACTGTGTTTCTGTTTATCCTTTCTCTTTTGTGTTACTCAGATCCCTTATTCATCTAAGAATTATGTTTATCGTAAGACTCTGTACAACTTGGATGTAAAAAGAAAGGTTTTTTGATTGTTTTTGAGGTGGTTTTTAAAACTATACTATGTCATTGTATTCCCGGTCTTACACAGGTTATACTTGCTTAGATTTTCGAGAAAGAGGAGGTACGTATGCACAAATGCAACAGGAACAAAAAATATTACCTGATCCCCTTGTCTGGCAAGAATGCTGACTTCTATGGAAGCTGCTGAAGCTGCCAAAACTAGATCCCTGTAAGCATGGACACAAATAGGTTAAAACCAACGTGACAATCCACAGCAAAACCCCCAGCTCCACAATTCATTGTCATCTATACAAATGCATAACTAAGAATACACTTATAATGATATGAAACTGAGTCTTCCTCCCAAGATGAAGGAAACATGATTTGCTACATCACTGTAGAACTTTTTTTTTTTTTTTTTCTTTAACACTAGTCACCAGGAGCTGAAACCCTTTGCCAACCAATGATTTGACAGCCACTCTATCATCATAATTGATGACGGTCCAAGTCAGGTAGTTGAAAAGCCCGAAGCAACTTCTTCACATAGATACACAATTAAGCAAGACAAAAGGTCATGCTTTACCCAACCTACGACTTACAATCTCAAGGAAAATTGTCATGACAGATTTTAAACAACAATATGTATTCTCACTGGAAAAATGAGTATGTTGGCATGGAGATAAAGCATGCAGGAGAAATTAGCTGTACTCACACAAAGCATTTTTAAAACAACAATTTCATTTGTCTCATATTCAGGTATTCTGTAGTTTACAAAAGGGAGGACCACAACACACTGAGATGCAGTGACCACTCAGACATGCATAACAAGGGAAAGGCTTTGCCACAATTCCTGCCACTCACCATTCCTCCACATAGTTGAGGAAGTAATGATGCTGTCTCTCTGTGCAGCTCCCATAGCAAGGTTCCATGAAATTCACAAACTTCTCTGGTCGCTTCTCTTCCTTTTTCTGTAAGACCAACATTGATAATTTACCTTCCAATGCAGAAATCAAGTAATCTACCAGAAATATGACTGCATCAGGGTACCAGCAGTAATTGCCACATGCTTCAAGAGAGAACAGGCATCGTAAGACCACTTGAAAAACAGAGAACAAAGCAAACAAACTCCTCCAAAAGACAAAGGGACAAGAAAAAGATTACCAGGGAGTTTAGATCTCACAACCCTGCCAGCAATAGATAACCTGATACCAAATAAGAGCATATCATCAGGCCTAAAAATCTCCCTAACCTAAAAAAAAAAAAAATATATATAAATATTTCAAGACTCTGCATCAGGTAAGGTTTTCTTCCCAAGTGTTTACTTCAGAGGCTAAAAGTCTTCGTGTCATAATTTGATCTCAGCAGAGAACAGGTTACTGATTGGTTTTCAAGTGGATACTACTTCCTCCACCCAATGCCCCCAACCCCAAACCCACGATTTTCAGTAGTACCAAACTCAAATTCTACATGATGTCAACGTGAATAATAAAAGCAACTTGCATTGCAATAAAGGTAACAAACAAGTCAGAAAGAAGCGACAAACACTTCTGTTGTTGTGACTTGCTGGTACTTACAGGCAATATCGCTATGACCACTTCTGGAGGTGTTTCCAGTGTCCCATCAGCTGCTGCATACACAATAGTAAAGACATATGTGCCAATCCACAGTACATCCAAAACTGAAAGAGAAGGAAACAAATACCTCAGCCAGAAACACTTCAGAACGATACCCCTTGTATGTTGATTTTAACTGTGCAGGCACACAAAAGTAAATGACAAAGAAACAAATAAGGAATCACTAAGTTCTAAACTACCAAGATAAAGAATTTAAATAATCTCTCTCCAGAACATCAATCTTATTAGGGGGAAAAACTATTTGATCCCAGGAATTTCAAACACAAACCAAAACAATGTATTTGATTTGTCTGATGACATCACAGGCAAGACAACGCCAGTGCTTCCAAACACGGATGATGTTTTGGTTTGGCTTATCCAGATGAAGTGTCTCTGCTTTTCTAAACTTACTGCTTTGACATTTTATTGAAGAGTCAAAATGATGAGATGAAACTCACACGAAATACGAGAATGAGATTTATATCCAGAAATCTTCATGCTAAAGGGAGATTACTTGTGACAGTACTGTCTATCACACGGATGGGCAAAAAATAGCTTTTATAATGCATATTTAAAACATTCTAGAAACAGCCAAGGACTCTGTCCGACTGGTAATTTTTCTACACAACCCAGAGATAAGCCATATACTTTACTCCCACCCCCCACCCCCCAAATATTTAAAAATTGCACCGTAATGACATAACCAGTGCAGTATACACCTGCTATAACTAAAAACAACTTAAGGAGAAATGAGCAAAAATATTTTAAAAGAGAAAATAAGTTAAAAAGAAATAAAAATATGTACCTTTAACGGGATTGTCTGAGTCATAAAAGGGAGGACAAGGGATTACTTTCTTCTCCTGCAGATTCTGCAAATAAAATTACTCTTAAATACAAAGAACAAGCCAATCGCAAGTTTTGCAGAAAGCCCAGAAAACTGATTTAGAGCTCACCCGCTCTTTAAAACTCATCATGTGCCACTCTGAAATCATGACTTCTCAGTGGCAGTTGCAAACCTTAAACTAAACCCAGCACTGGTCTAAGACACCTTAATATTCCTAAAGTGCCTGGGCAGCTTCACATGGCCCACACCATGTGCCACCTGACCAACTTCTGTAGCTTGCGATGCAAAGAAAATAAAGAATATTGCAAACTAGAGAACAGACATAAGGCCTTACTACCAACAATACTTACAGGCAGATATTGCACCACGGTGCCATTTTGCCTCCCTACAGCCAGTTGTTTTCCCTTTGGGCTCCAACACACTAAGCAAAAAAGAGAATTTCATTAGCACTAAGGAACTGGAGAGTTACAAGGCCCCACAAAAACAGGGCCAATAAATTAAAACCACAATTTCTTTCCCCTGCAAAATAAACATGAATCTGAATTCAGCAAACAGGGAATCATCCAGTCACAGAGGCAGCAAGACTGCACAGATCAAAAACCAACAGATGATGACTCTTATTTGCATGCCTCCTTAGAAATGACAGTCAAACCTGAGACTGGACAAACCACAGGTGGGCACATCTGACTCTAGTTCACAAGATGCAGCTCCTCCAATCAACTGGGAAAGAGCAATTACATTGCAACACATTTTCCGAGTCTTAGGGAGTTTAAATCCTTCCTTTTTACTGAAGAATTCTGTTTTAAGAAACCTCTTCCCCAGACAAACAGCCTGTCTTTTTACACCTGTCAATCTGCTTCTATTCTTCAGTGTCCAACACTCTGCATGCTATCCAAGGCTGCCACTCACCAGATGTAACAGCTACAGAGGAAGGCAGCGTGGCATACACTTTCACAGTGTCCGTGACCTGCAGGACAGAGATGCTGCCATCGGACAGGCAGATGGCCACCATGGCGGGACTAGCGGGGTTCCACTTCAGGTCATTGACCATTGCTGCGCTTCCCGAATCCTTGGCCAGCTTGTGATAAGCAAATGCACGTTTCTGCTGTTTTGCCTTTTAGGAAAGACAAATACATGAGACAGGCGAAGCTGAGCACAAAACTAAGTTCTCCCAAAGTCATAATCCAAAGCGGTTTTGACCTTCCTATAAATTAATGACTGATAAAAATGAGCAGCAGATTTTGACTTCACTGAACAAATCCTTTACAAGCCACCTCCCACCAAGACACACAAAATCCCACCCGAGGTATGCCTCTCCCCCTGCTGTAACCTGAAAAAAAAAAA
>VZTL01070847.1:0-17524 GCA_013400535.1 Scopus umbretta
CAAACTGATGACATGTCTGTGTCGTAGGTTATAACAAGGCATCTATAAAATGATGATGCAATGATAACTGGACAGATGAGTGATGCAGGCAGTGCAAAAGAATTGCAGCAAATCCTCTGTGACCTCTCTTCAAGCAGTAATTAATATTGGTATGCACAGAAAGCTTGGGGTCCTGGCTGCGTTACCAGAAAAATAATGAAATGGCAAATATAGCAAGTTTGACTTCTTCCTGACCTCTTCCAATCACCTTTTAGTTCTTCACAATCTTGTCTGTTATCTGTCTGGCTCTTTGCACTTGCCATGTGCTCTTAATTTTGTTAGAAGAGAGAAAATAAAAAAAAATAATCATTTTCCCCAAGGAACTCATAAGCACAATTTTGCTGCATCAGCTTTGTGATAAGTTGGCTTTGGGAAACAACTGACAGTATATTTCTCCTGCTGTATTTAGGTGAAAATCAGCTGTGTCTCTTAACTGAAATGTTTTAAGCTCATCTTTGTCAGGTAATAAAATTGTGTTGCTTTTTATAACTAAATGCTTTGCAATATCTATTTCAAAGGCTGACATTTCTAATGCACTAACACCCTTGAGCAGAAAAAAGCTATTCAATTTCAAGTGTAAATGCATTCACAGATGTTTTAAAGATCTAAGAAAAGGTCGATAAGGACACTGGCAGAACGATGTGGATGCGCCACACTAACACTGTCCAAGATGCTGTTTCAGCAGAGGAGAAAGGGGATTTGGCATCCAAGTTCATTTAGTGAAGCTAATAATCTTAGCATTTCATACATAGCAGGAGTTTACAGGTTGAAAGCAATCTCAGTAGGGAAGCCTGAAAAAGCAGTTAATTATAATAAAAGACCTCTGATACGGTCTTCAGTTCTGAGCAATTTTCTACTTTTTCTGCTTATCCAGAGTCTGAGCTTGGTGCCTGTTACTGGAATTCCTGACCACAGATTTTATTTTGTGCATTCACACAAACAGTTCCTGTTAGCTCTATTTATCTATCTATTTATATTTGTGTCAAACGCCACCAATAACTTTTTAAACTTTATGCTAACCAATGTCATGTGGCAATTTTCAGAGTCTGCTGGTGTTCTTGCCCCTTTGAAAGGTCTGTCTGCATATTTAATGCACTGTTTTTCCTCTTCAGATGCTGTTCATGCACTGATTTTATTTTTCTGAGGTTGAGTGTCCAAAGGGTAAATGCAGGTCATGGGGGATGCCTGACTGCAGAGCCACAGGGCAGTGTTGGTCCCTCACTGTAGGAGCTTGGTGTCATAGGTGGGAGTGTCGGCTGAGGTGTCCCCAGTGGCTGTGGGCACAGGGATGGTTTTCTCCTAACAGCCCTCCCTTGAGAGCCTCGGAGGCTCAGAAGAAATGCTGAACTTCCCCTCATCATCTGAGCCTGATGGGACTTTCACAGGATGGCACCCTCTGCATGCCACACCAGATGACCATACCACCACCCTTAGGGTCTGCTGTGTGGCTGGGAGAGGCAAGCAATTTATCCATACCGTTGGCAGGTGGATCTGTGAAGGGCCATTGGCTTTGGCCTTCTGGTCTCTGGCATGGGCGGACAGCGAGTTGTAGAGCTCTGGTGTTCGGTTGCTGGGCTGGGGGTGGCCTGTCTTGCCACAACAAACAGGTCCCTGAAGGTAGGATCAAAAATGAGGGTGAAATCCATTCCTTGCAGAACAGATGGTTTTGGAGCAAATACAGGCCATGGACCAGTTCCAGCGGGCAACTGGACAGAGCGTCCGTGCTCTGGATGTGGCTCCTGTATGAGAGTTTAGCATTAGGAGCAGCACCCACATCATGCCTTACAGACTCAGTGCCAGAGAACAGTCCTGAGCAGATTTAACTTCTTAAGATATGCATACCTGCCCCTAAAATAAAGTGAAAATAGAGAGACGGGTTCAGCATTCCGCTGTGCTTTGCTGGGAAGAACACCTGCACTTGTGGACTTCACGGGAGTGTGCCTGAACCGACCCCTGGTCCAGACCCCCAGGAGCAGGACCCTGTGGAGGGCAGCTGGAAGCTGGTGGGAGGCAGCCGGTATTGACGTGAATGTCTCCATAAGCTGTACCCTAATTCTGACATGCAGGCTGGCTGGAGGAGCATGACTTATTTGCTGCAGTGACAGCCTTGGTGTGGCAGAGGAGATGGTGAAGGCTGTCCCCCTGCCTGCAGCAATGTGCTTACGCTGAGAAGCACCTCCAGGCAGTCTGGGTGGATACCAGCCTAGGAACTTGCTCCTGCAGGGAATTCAGCACTGCACATCTCTGGCTGGTATGTAATACAGACTGGAAGGGGCAATAATCGTCAGATAAAATTATGTTCAGACACCCTGATTTTACTTTCCGATTTCAGGACTTCGTCTCTCACTTGGGTTGTAAAGGCAGAGTCAGACGCAGCTACTACCAGCTCTCCATGCCTTGATATTAAATATTTATGTCTCCTGCAGTTCTCAGTGTGTGGGAATCACTAAAGCTCACCAAATTACCTAAAGTGAAGTGATAGCCCATGGCACTTTACCAATAATCTGCTGTGGTGTGTGGCCCAGTGCCTCTCTGAGGCTGTGGAGAGACCTTTCTCTACATCTGCAAAACAAAAACCTGGTCTCTGATGCCTATACTTCCAAGAAGCTGCATCTTCAGTGTCTGAGGGAATTCATGCTAAAACCCACTGGTAACAATATGTACTCTGGCCAGGGAGGTGTCTGCATCCCAGCATCATCTGGACCTACACGCACGCTGAGGCAGTAGGGTGGAGAGGTGGGTAACTGGAACTGAAGCAGGTTCTTATTTTGGGGGGAAACATAACTGCAGTCTGCAGAAGTACCAAGATTTTCCAACTGAAAGTATCTCCTCCCAAGTAAAAACTGTTTGAATAGCTAGAGAGAATATTTAGGAGTATGCATGCAAAGGCAAGGTGTGTAAGGCATGAACACGACGCTGTTTTTCAACTAGCATCTCTGCCAACATCACTGATTACCCAAAATTATAACGGCATATATTTTAAATTAGACTTTCCTGGTAAGGTCCCTCTGGACTTGCCCATGACCATGGGTTTTCTGGCAGGTGCATTCCTATACACATCCATCACTGTCCTCAAAAAAGTCCTGAGGAAACAGAGGTGAACATGGGGAAGGGGGAGAACATGAACTAATGCATGTGCACCCCACTGTCAATACTCATCATGGAGTCCTTTCAAAACCTGACTTCCTTTTAATTTTTTATTCTAGAAAAAAGTTTATTTCTGTGTTTTTACAGGTGCTGTTAGCCCTGTTATGCTAGATTCACACTTTCCACAATGGGTGTCAGGCACTGAAGAGGTATTGCAATGTAGAAGAGCATTCATCAGGTTTTCAGTGATGTCACAAACATCACTTGCTCTAAAATCCTAGTCAAATTTTGAACAGACAATTCAAAACTGAAGGCAAGTGCAGAGCAAGATAATAGATTAACCTTTGTTTGTTTAACTTAATGATAGAATTTTTTTGTTCATTATCAGTTTCAAAAATCAGTCAATTTTTTAAAATTTGAAAGATGAAAAGCCCAAAAGTAGAGTGATAAGTCCAATAAAGACCTGTAAATCAGCCTCACATGCTATCACATCTGCATGATGACAAAATAGGTACGTTCAGTTACACTGAGAATTAAATTTTTCTCTCTCTTGCTCTCCCCCCATAGATATGTTTATGTGGTGTGGTCATATATCTAGAGAGAGAAAGAGAGAAGGAATCTATATGTTAAGAGAAAAAGAGGAAGAAGCAAGGACTATCACTTCTTAGGCACAAGTTTTTATGTTTAAGTTTTTAACCCTACCCATTTAGGGGATTTAGTTAGAATTTAGGGAGTGACACAACTGCAGAATAGTGGTGTTTAAAAGAGACCTCTGGAGGCAATCTGATCCAAACCTCTGCTCAAATACACACCGATCTCAATGATACACCCAATATTAAGGTTTGCTTAAGGTCATAACCAGTCAGGTTCTGAATGTCTGTGAGGACAGAGATATCCCCACCACTCTGGGCCTCGGCTCCAGTGTTTGACCACTGTCGCGGGGAAATATTTGTCCTAATATGCAGCAGTTTTCCATGTTCCAACATCTTTGTTCCCCTTGAGACTACAATACTGTTTGTTATTTTTTCGTCACTTGTTATTTAGTCATCAGCTGAAGCATGATGCCTGGGATGAACAGAGGTACACCAGCAGGACTGTGTATCACTATTGTTGGAGCACAGTCTGCTAGTTCTGACCATGAGAAGTGACAAGCCCAGCAGCACCACCGGTGCTCACTGCAGGAAGCCAGAAGGATGCAGTGGTATAGGAAACTGAGCAGCCACAAGTCTGTCATGCTGGTGGAAAGGATTTTCTGGTGTGAGGGTTTTGCTGGGTTTGCTGGACTCATGTAGAACTGGAACCATTCACTTGTTTAATGACAGTGAAACTGGTGATATAAACAAGTTGGGCAGCAGCCCACACTGCCAGGCCCATGTTATCAGCATAGGTATGGATGCTCCCTCCATTCCCAGCTCCTCCAAGGACATCACTTCTAGGGGCCCCTTTGTGACTTTGGTCCTGCTTCCAAGCCTGCTGAAACAAGCAGCCAAAATCACGCTGCTTCAGTATCAAAAGGCAAAACCATCCTTAAAACAAGTAATGTCATAAACATTCATGAAAGCAATGGCACAGCTGGTGTGTGACTCAGACTGATCATTAACAATTCAGGTCATACGTGGATGAAGGTTAAATTCTGATCCTCTTGAAAAGCCTAATTCCTGAGGGACAAAACCAGAGGAAATCTGGCAGAGAAAATGAGTGTATATTTGGGAACAGCCAGCATAATGGAAGTGCAAGATCATGCACAGGACTTGAAAAGAGTGTAGGAAGCAAGTTTTGATGATAAACAGGGACTTCATGACCCTGTGATTTAGAAAGCTCTCTATATTGTCTTCACGGAATCTCATATCGGCTGGGTATTACAGCCTGGCTTTTTATTTCTCTCAAAATTTGAGTAAGCTTGTGAACAAAGAACCTGTTCCCCATTTGAGAAAGGTGAATTTCATCTGATGCCAGCAGGCCTGGTGCTGTGTAGACCATCCCATTACTGAAAAACCCAAAATTGTGGCAGTGACACCAGCCACGGAGCCTTGTATTAATAGACTGTGTCTGTCTGTTTCTTCCCACAACTGGAAGGATAGAGGAAAAAGTTACCTGTGCTCCAGATTCCCTTACCACCTGTCCTAAGGCCCTGAAGTCTCTTCTGATTGCCCTTGGACTATGCACAGTGGTTTCATCACCACCCACATGGAAGATCAATAATGGGCAATAGTCCCAGGGCCGTACCAGGCTAGGAAGTTTTCTAGTGATGTCCTTAACCTGGGATGAGACTGGACGCCCTGGAGGACACTAGGAAGGGCCCACCTGCCACCGCACGTGTGCCCCACCAGGAAAGGAATCTCGCCTGACATGTGGAGGAAGGACATCTCTGATGGGGTAGATCATGTCAGTATGCCCAGCAACAAACCATCTGGAGACAGAAACCTGTACCATATGATATTTTGCACAAAGAGATGGAGTGTTGTTTCCTTTCCTTTTTCCACTTCAGTCTTTCATAAACATTTTTCAAACTGTGTTGTCTCTGCTATCTGTTATAAGTAAATATTGTTGTTTGCATTTTAACAGGCTGTCCTGAGCGACATGTTCTTTCAAGGCATTCGGCTTTCATGAAGACTTTCTTTGGCACAGGTATAGATTTGTTTGTGATTTTTTAAAGTTAATTCAAATTTTTATTTGTCTTCTGAATAGCAATAAGGAAAAAAAAAAAATCTCCCAGTTCTGCTCCCTGGTAACAAAAGTCTATGTGGAAAGGTAATGGGCAATCCTTTAAAAGGGAAAAGCATGGCAGTGGCAGCAACACCCCACCAGAGGCCTTGACCCCAGTGGCGATGGACAGCTGCACTGGCACCATAGCGTCATGCACAGGGTCAGGCTGGCTGCAGGCGGTATCTGTCGGTGCAGACAGTCATCCACACAAGGCACCTTTCAATATGGCAAGGAAAGGACCTTTAATGGGGTTTATTTTCAAGTTTCTTGCATGCTTGCAGTTTCATCACTTACATAAATGCCCTAATTACTGAATTCTTCTCTGATGCTTTCCCTTATGCTATATATCTAGAAAAGCTGCCCCATAGTTTGATATCTGTGGTGTGCAGTACACATCTGTTACCATGGCAGCATGATCACCCCATCCTGAACTCCCTCGATTTTAAAAAAGTTTGATACTGTCTCATAGGCATGATTAACTACATGTGGAAATCTTGCTGGTGGTTGTTTTGTGTTTTTTTTTTACAGATTTCTTCAAAGAAAAGACAGAGAAAACAAGCAATTGTCTGTTGTTCCGTTGTCAAAGCTCTGTGATTATTTTCTACACGAAACCGAAAGGAGCACAGCATTAACTTGCTGCTTTTGTAAACTGCCAGTGGACAATCTGGATCTCTGTTACAGAAACAGAGCAAAGAAGAACACTTTTCTGGGGGGAAGCTAAACAACTGTCAGTGCTTTCAGAGCAAAAGGAACTTTGCATGCCTTGAAAAAGTAGTAGAGGACAGAGAACAAATTCTGTCAGGCATATTTCCAGTTTCCAAAAGCAAGTTGTTTCTGCAGAGACCTGCTTCAGCGAAACACCACAAAGCTCTCATTATACTGGAAATTTCTTGAACCATGGGCTGAAAAAACTGAAGATCTCTCATCCAAGATCTGTGTTTGACACCAAGAGTGTGAAACAGAAAAAGACTGCCCAAAGTGATTATCACTTTGAATTTTTGTTGTTTGTTGGCTTTTTCTTTTTTAAATGTTTTTCAGATGTTTTTTGTTAAGGTCAGTGCTCAAATAGAGCAGGTAAGGGAGGTGATCCTTCCCCTCTGCACAGCACCGGTGAGGCCACACCTGGAGGACTGTGTCCAGAGCCAGGCTCCCCAGTACAGGAGAGACATGGACATACTGGGGAGAGTCCAGTGAAGGGCCACAAATATGATGAAGGGTCTGGAGCACCTCTCCTATGAGGAAGGGCTGAGAGAGATGGGACTGTTCATCCTGGAGAAGAGAAGGCTCAGGGGGATCTTGTCCATGTGGATAAATACCTGAAGGGAGGGTGCAAAGAGGTCAGAGCCAGGCTTTTCTCAGTGGTGCCCACTGACAGAAAAAACTGAGGTTCTCAGATGTACTGGAGACGCAATTCACCGTCTTTCCCCAGCCCTCCAGCACAGGAGCAAACTGTCATCTGTCCTGCTGGGGCAGCGGGACCAGGATTTGTGCTCTCAGGGACACCACGGATCAGGGCAAACAAAGCACTGCAGCTGTGCAAGTGCTAAATAATAGCAGTAACAGCCCCTACCAGGGGAGGGTCCTCAGCACAGCTTGTTTTTTGCAGAAGTAAATGATTGAGTGCTTCTCTACAGTTGTGCTGTCCTGACAGGAGTGTAAGAACGAACAGTGGTCTTCTGCCCGGGCAGGGCAGGCAACCTGGCAGTGGCTGGAACGGCTGGGCACCGCACGGGCAGTGAGGGGTCCTGCCACTCCACGCCTGGTCCCGAGCAGGAGCCAGTGACCGGAGACCAGCACCCTTCCTGGGGGATGCAGGCATGCACAGACATCATCCTCTCCATCCCAGGTGTCCGTGTGACAAACCCTTCAAGGTTCAGACTGCTGAAACAATCACACCCACCTTAATGGAGCGGAGCCAGTTCTGTGACTGTTACGCACCCCCGTCCCTGACTTCCCGAGGTTAGCACAACAAATTAACAACGCGTGGAGCTGTTTACATGTTGAGGCCAATACATCTTGTTCCTAAGGGAGCGTGTGAGATGTGGAGGAACTAAGTGCAACAGAGTGCCTTTGGAGAAGCATGTATAAAACATTAATTGCATCTGTCTACAAACAATAACAAGTAATTTCTCAAGTCTACTTTGAGTGTTTCTGTTTTTACGTGTTATTTTCTAATTTTCTTCATAAAGCCAACAGAAAAGGGGGAAAGCACTTTTTCAACAGTCTACAAGCTAAAGAAAATACTTTATTTAAAGCTTTTGCAGCCCTATCTTATCTTTTCCTTTCTGAAGGATTTGATAATGAATTATACATTCCAGCACAACATGAAATATTTAACTCATGCTCTTCAACTCCAGTTCAACTTCCCAAACAAAGAAATGAGTTTGAGCACAGAAAAGACTGGGTATATAGATATGAATCCGCTAGCGCTTATAACAGCTTTCCCCTGTTTAGTACCCAGATCAATAGGACTGAAGCCTCAGAAGGCTTCAGGTGGTCAGCGCTGCTCTGCATGCCATTCACTTAATTACAGGAGGAATTTCGCTTCAGCAGATGGATTGTGCAAATATGAATTCAGGCTTGATGCTCTGGAAATATGCCTGTAGATTTCTAAAGTTTGGGAGGAAAATATGTAAGAAAAATTAAGTGCAATAATTATTGCTCATGCAGTGAAGCTATTCCCTTGTTTCAGAATTTCTTCAAGCCAGCAGGAAGGTCACAGCACTATAACGGGATGGCAAACCTCAAGGGAGAATACGATCTCCATGTCCTGGACCACTCGCTTACACCACGCTGTGGTTGTGCTGACTTCTCCTTAGATCTGTGCTAGAAGAGATCCGCTACAAAGCAGATGTGAATCAGGTCAAGAGTTGTAAGCAAGTGCATTCAGTTTCATTTTAATGAGTGTGCATATAACTGGATAAAAAATAGGAATTAGAAAGGAATTCTGACTTTGTTTCCAGAGGTATGAGGGCAGATACTACATGGTTACACACAAGGTCATTTTGCTTTGATTAATTAATAAATGATAAATGCATTATCTTTAAGAAAAATAATAGAGGAAGCCATAAAGGTAACTGTGTCCATTTTCCAGCTAAAGGAATTCATAAATATTTGTTACACACACAAATGGTACGTACAATAATTCTTGAATTCAGTGTGCCTGTGGAAAATATCATTTCAGATCTGCAACAAAATAACAGCTTATCTTAACCATAGCCCGGCATTTGCGATTACACAACTAAATTTGTTTAGGAGTTGAAGAACAAATTCCTTATGACTCGAGGTAGAGGATTGAATGCCATTAGTTGCTCCATTTTCTCATCGTTGGAGAATGTAACATGCTTTGCAGAGCACAGCAGACAAGTCACGTCAGGAAGTATCACCTTATAGAGACACTTTTTACTGCACATGAAGTGACACAGAACTACTGGATCTTGTGGTCCTGTCCAACCAGATCATGCATTGTCTTCTTGCATGGTGTCACTTCACTGATATGCAATCACCTTCAGAAGCATACTGTCTTCTGGTAGCCTTGGAGCATGATGCCTGAAACTGAACCATGATGCATGAAGCCTATACTAGAAAAAAATAAAACTTTATTTTTAATCTTTGGGTGTCAGCTAGTCTGCTTTGGCAAACCTAGAGCATTGCTTCCAGATGCCTGGAAATACTACATCCCCTGGTTTGTGCTTTCAGATAAAACAAAACTCAACAGAAACTCAACAGCCTTACAGAGATGAGAAATAAAACCCCATTATTTCAGACACTTTCAAAGAAGCAAACTAGACGTGCCCTTTCCCACCTGAGGGTTCACCCTGAGGTGTGATTACACCGTGTAAATGTTGGCTGTGCTCATGGCTTTGAGCCCGCAGAGATCTGGAAGCCCAAGCAGCAGAGAGCCACAAACTCCTTAGAAGTGTCACAAAGTCCTCAATTTTTTCTTGAAACAGAATTTCTGAGAGGAATTGCTGGTTTTATCCACTTGACATGAATGGTCTTCCAGCCTGCCAGGTACTATGGCTTTGCTGCTGCTGGCCATCCTGTTCAAGGGCTCCCTGCCCCTCTCCCCATGGGACAGCCTGGAGCTCACAATGCAGACCTGAGAAGGGCAGCCCACCACAGCTAGTAATATGCTCAAAGGCATGAGATTTAAGGCAAAGGATGGCCAGGGCCGGGCTAGTCCAGAAAAAACAGCAAGCAGCTTTAACTATCAGAAACCTGATGTAAAGGAGTCTGCTTTAAGATTTTTGAACCTATGGATAAAACTATCACTTCTGCTATCCTCAGAATCATATTCTTGTCCTCCGAGTCTCCTGTGGGGAAAGTGAAAAATTAGGTCCAGAGGATGAACATGTAGGCTAGCGTGACCAGCCTGGAGCTCTGTTCTGGACATGGAGATGTTCTTCCAGGAAGGACTTGTTCAGGACCGTGGCCTCAGATAGGGAGCAGCTGTCCCTCTGTCTGTCCTAAACAAGAGACAGGACCAAAAATTATGGAGATGTTGCTGATGTTTCCTCAGAATGGCCTTGCAAATGATGTTGACTGAGGCTGGTATTTGGATAGAGAAGAGCATTAGTGCAGGAGGCTTCCAGGCGCTTCTGGGAGTGACAGAGGATCATACTTGGCCAGAGGTATTGACGAGCAAAAGGCAGGGTCTTGTCATGGGGATGTCCAAGAGAAACTACCAAAACTGCTTCTGCACTGCTTTCAGGCAATGACTTGTGTTTGCAGCTTGAAGGTGCTGCCCTCCTCGGCCTCCAAGGCCAGGCTGGCGTGGTGGAGAGTGAGGCACTTCTGGCAATAGCATCCCTGGGGCACGGGAACAGCATCACCTCTCAGAGACTGGAAACAGCTCCTTCAGGGAAAACTTGGAAGAACTGTGTGTTTGTGCATGCTTGCCTGTGCTAGAAGGTGGAATAAAGACACAGCTATTCCTCTTTCTGGGTACATGTGGGTTTCTCTCAACCAGAGGATAAATTCTAAAGGTAACATTTTCCCTGAATTTTGCCCCTCAGTGTTATGGATGGAGGCACTAATAGAGTAAATAGGTGCTTATCATGTACAGTTGAAATTCTTACTCATAGTAGGCATATTTTATACATGAGGGTGAAGTGAGGCTTGTATGTAAATTATTCAGGCTCAGTTTCTAAACCAGTAAAGAAAAGTGCATTTTCCTGGGCCAGTAAAAATAGATCACTTGTGACATGAGTCATTGTTATGACTTCCACAAAAGTGGAGTTGCACTCAAGTTATGGACTGTGTGTATTTCACAGGGGAGTGCCTGCTGAAATTAAAATTCAGGAGGAAAAATATGTTTCCCTCTGGCTCATTTCCTATTACTGGCCTTAAATGCTCATTCTATAAACTGCAGAGCTGCACCATCACCTGTAGGAAAGACATTGTGAGATGGGATGTGAAATGCTGTTACTAAGTGAATGGACAGATGTGGTTTTTTTTTAAAAGGACGTGTTTTGAACAGGAGAATGTAAACATCTGGAAATCTCTGGACCATGGCCTGTCCTTTCTGTCCATGCAGAAATCCTCTCCTGCTTTCAAAGTATCCAGCCCTAGATATGTAGAAAGTGAAGACATGAAGAGTGTCTTACAGGCTGATTTGAAATCTTTAATTATAACAGCAGTGATGAAGGATGGGCTTAAATTACACTTTTCAGACACAGCAGCCAAGAGTAACAACAAAAAATCTCTGGTTCGGGAACAATAAACAATGATTTGTGTGTCGGCATCAATTTTGGTCTCCAGTATTCCTGAAATAGCCATGTTCAGGACAGCACTTTAGCTAGCCTCCTTTTTCCTGGTCGAGATCATTTATCCAGCTGTAAAAACCTCTGTCATCCAAAGTTAGCACAA
This sequence comes from Scopus umbretta, assembly GCA_013400535.1. NCBI lineage: Eukaryota > Metazoa > Chordata > Aves > Pelecaniformes > Scopidae > Scopus > Scopus umbretta. The sequence continues at coordinate 11,704 of VZTL01070847.1, forward strand.
GCATTTTTTATAAGATGCTCTTAGAAGAGTACGCGTCCCAAGCAACTTTTTGCAGCACCATACAGATGATGATGATGATCATACAGATGGGCAACGTTTTTTCTTCTGCCAAGATTTTCAGCAGGGGCAATTTCTGATATCTCAATAAGTTCCAAGTCATAGATGTAAATTTCTAATTATTTCACTGTAACCTTTCTTTTCCCATAAACTGCTCCTCAGATCTACCAGGGAAGGGCTGAGCTCCCTGTCATCTTTCAGAGTGGGACAGTAACTGCTCTACAGCATTCAACCAAGTACACATCTTACTCATGTCTGGACTATGAATACCAAAGTTTTGCCTCAGCAAATGATGCTGGTGGATCCTCCAAGAAAAGCCTGAGCATCGGTGGAAAGAAATAAAAAGGTGACTTTCTCTCAAATGTTTCCTTCACTGCTACTTTAAATTTGACTTGGTAACTTCTTAACTTCCCTTTGTAGTTTTGGTGGTGGCATTTCCTAAGGTAAAACAAAATCATACTGAGAGAATAAAAGCATTTCTAATGCTGTTCTGAACAATCTTGCACTGCCAAAACTTGGTTCACTGAAACCCTAAAGCTTCATAGAGTGGAGCAATGAGCATAAATTTACCATGTGAAGAGGTTGCCTTTTTATCTGCTTTGGGTAATTTCACATACACCTTTCTTCTATAACTGTAGATATAAAGTATATGCAAGAAAACGGCTAATATTCATGTTGATGTGCCAGTTTTCCTGCCCAGAGAATTCTCAACGGGAGCAGAAACTGTCTTTCCTTCAGACAGTGGAAGCATCACACACTGCCGGTCATCTCAAGCACAAAAGACCCACTCATAAAAATAAGTCACAATAGAAAATTCAGAGGAAATACATTTTGCATACACTCACCCTCCATGAAGGGTAAGAAAGGATAGTGCTGTCTAAAATGCTATTGAACAACAATCAGGTTTCTCAGTCATGAGTGGTAACACCTACAGAGCAGACCAGACTACAGGGCATCTGTACGGGCTAACTTTTCTGGATGAAACTTTAGGGAAGAGATCATGAGATGTATACTGTCACCCGTATTTCACAGCTCTCCTTCCGTGGGTCAGCTGAAGAGATGTTGCAGGAAACACGTCCCTGGCAGAAGGGCTGCCTGATGAGCTGTACGCCTGTGCTCTTTGTCCAGGGAACTTCCAAAGAGTCAAGACAGACAGATACTTAAAGACTGGCCGATGCATTTATTCAGTAAAGGTACCAAGCAAAAGACAGTCTTCTCTCAGAGCCATGCACCCCTTGAAGGTAGTGTAGGTGTGGTCTACAACAAAGCCAGCTTGAGGCAGCTATCCCAGTGAAGAACAGATCACCCTCTGTCCTGACAGCCTGGGATACACTTTTGACTAGTGGACCTGGAGCTTGTCTAGAAGCCCATTTCATTTTACCTATAGTTTTTTATATATATTATATTATATATATTTTTTATATATTTTTTTTAGTTTTACCTGAAGTTTATAGTTTCACATATTAATAGTGGTAAGACCAGAAAGACTTGCATTATAGCCGCTCTCCTGCAACAGCCCTAAGGAGAGCTCACCAAGGCCATATGCCAAATATACATCAAATTATTAGGATGTATGTTTTGGAGACTATCTGACTTGATATTAAGTATCCAGCTAATGTGGAATTTAGTTAAGTTCCTGACTACACTGTTTCAACAGTTATTTACCCTTACTTGTAAATATAAAAAGGAAGAAAAAAAAAAAAAAAAAAAGGAACAACCAAAAATTCCGGTCCAGGTCTGTTTAGTTTCAGCTTATATCCCTATAAATTAAAACTTATTTTTCTTCTACTTTCTTACTTTGGGTGAGACTAAGCGGCATTCTTGGATATCTAACTTCTCTGGGATGATGGCATTAGGGTCTTCTCTGTCCCTCAATGCAAGTGAGGTTTCCCTGGGTTCATGACACTCTTCCAGACTTTTCCTAGATCCTGCCTGGTTTGTCACTCCCTGTGTGAGCACTTGCACCTCTTCATAGCACAGTGCCTCTGCATTGCCCCAGCAGTGCTTTTCATTCCTTCTTTCTGTACCTGGTTACTACCCTCCTACCTGAACACCACCATTAATGCTTGCCCTTTTGCCCATGCGTATTGCCTGCCAGCCATGGAAAATCTCACATCTCCAGCCTCTGCGTAGCTCTGGCCACAGCAAGTCTATTCACAGAAAACAAGCACAAGCCCCGACTCCCCTTATTTCAGCATTTCCCTTACTTTTACAGGAGTACGTATCTCTCTGAATCTCATAGCCCTCATCCTCCACCGTTGTATTCACTCTGTTCATTATACATAATAAATTTATACATATAAAACCAGGTATATCAATTCCCACCCTGTACAGATCCCACCCCAGCCTGTTCAGTTGAACTTTTGGGGGAAGGGGGAGAAGCTGTCCTTTCAAGGCTGCCCTGCAGAACAAGTCCCACCTGCTGCAACTCTGCTGAGGTGCAAGGGGAGAAAGGGATGGTCTCAGAGGAAGGGCATGCTGAATGCCCCTGCCCTGTCTCTGCAGCGGCAGGTTTAGCTACTTGCTGGTTTATTTTCAGAGGTTTTCTATGAAGATGCAAAGTAAAAAAAAAAAACCCCAAACTGTAGCTAAACTTTCATGGGTGCCTTCTGCCCTGTGGCTGCGCTGGCTTGGCGCTTGCTTGGCTTGGTGAGGGCAAGAGATGCTGCCGGGTGGACAGAGAGGGGTGTGAGATGCGGTGGTCATCAAAGGGGAGATGGCTTCTCAGGGGGTGATGGGTGGCCACAAGGTGGCTGAGCCGCAACGATAGTGGGGGATGCTGGGACCCCCGGGGTGGAAGATTCCTCTTCCAGTGCTCAGAGGGTCTGGCTCTGCCCCACAGGGCTTACCTTGTAGCTCAAAAGAAACCTCAAAACAAAGCAAAACTCAAAACCAAACCACAAACACGCTTCGTATAACTGCATATAAACTGCATACAAATGCATATGAAAATCTTAATCCGATCCCTAAATTCCCTGAATGGAAATAATTTACAAGACTTCTAAAAATGCTAAACCCTGTAAATCAAAAAGCTCTGGTAACTCTGCTCTGCATGCATGTGGAAGAGGATGGCTTATTTCCAGATCCCGCTTACCTGTGGATTAGTAGTTCCTTGCAAAGCATGTTAATGTGAGGCTTTCTAGAGAACCTAATTTATTCTGCATCTAAAGAACCAGGATGAATACACTAATAGACTTCCTAGGCAAGGCTATAAATGAGAAGACTAAACTTATAGAGGGAAAGCTAAGGAAAGGCAACCAATCATGATCAAAGGGCTTATTATATAATTTACACTCATTCAGTACAAATGAATTCAGCCTTTTAGAGTCCTTAATAATTAACACATCACTGGTTATGACATTAATGCATTCATTTTCTATCTTCCATAATACATAGAAGCTACAAAAAAAGCAGAAAATAAAATCAGATGCAGAAGATGGGAAGGTCTTTCCTAACATTTCTGCTTTTTGTGTAAATCTAAAATTGAGGGTTTGAAGGGATAGTGGGATAAGTTTTAGTTTTTCTTCCTTTTTCTTTTTTTTTTTTTTTTTTTTTTTTTTAGGTGAAAAAATAATCATATGAAAAAANNCCATGGCACAGAAATATCAACAGATAAAAGACCAATGTGAAGAAAAGTAAAGCTGAATAAAGGCATATTAAGCATTTACTTCAACCTAGATTTTAAATTCCAACAATCAGTGTAATATGTTGGAAAGGAACTATTTCTTTTGTGAAGCTCAGTTCTCCAATTAATCAAATGTTACAAATTTTCTTTACTAATCCCTTTGAAAGAAATGCAGATATTTTGAAAACAACATATAATGGCATAGGTCCATGGGAAAAGCCTTATTCTTTACTAACAAATATTTAATTTAAGTCTCCTGAAGTATCTGAGTGGAGGCTATTGTATCAGGGCCATCAATCACGCCTGATCTAAAGAAGAAATGCTCTTCCCTCTCTACTCATGGTAGGTGAGACTGAGCTTATTTTGATTTCACTTTATCCCAGATGTGCTGATTTTGGCCTCATCCCTGCACCCTGCCCTGCCGGGGCACCGTGCCTGCCCCAAGCCTTGTGGGCTGCTGGCATCCTCTGGGTCGTGGGGAGGAGGGTGAACAACAGCATGAAAGCAGTGCCATGGAGAAAATTAGCATGTTCCTGGCATCAGCAGGAGCAGAAAAACGTTGGAGAAACCGGATGAGCAATGCAAGAGGACTGTAAGTCCATGCCTAGAGCTCTACCATTTGTCCTCAACTCTCCTACCTGTGGGCCATGATCACAATGCTGCAGCTTTTGTTTTTTGGTCTGTATCCCTGCATGACAGCCCGTGCCAGGCCATCCTCGACTAATTCCCGCAGAGCAGCTGCAGGGAAGTACGGCCACTGTGAGGGTGGGTGACAGCCGTGCGAGGCTCCTCCAGACAATGGCTCTCCCGTGGCTCATTAGTTCTTCCCTGCAGTTCAAGGCATTTCCCTGACTTAGTGCTTCAGAAATCAGGAGAAGCACCAACAGTAACTGCATCTTAACAGACCAGGTGAGTCTCATTTCATTAGCTCCTTGTAGGGAGCATAGAGGACATGTAAGAACATGAATGACTTGTTATTTTGAGAACATTTTCTGCACACCTCTTAACTGTTGTAGGGGTGATGCCATTTCAGTGAAATAACTCTCCAAGAAGCGTCACTGCAATGCTCGTACTTGCAATGTGGTACTGAGAATAATCAAATTTGTTCCCAAAACCTTGAGATTAGTAACCATCCTTTGGATTTATTTATTTCTTTCCAGCACAACCCATCCCATGTCCCTTTAGCCGGCTCCCTGTCTCCTTCATGTTTTCTGCATCAGGTCCAACTTTCTTCTTGGCTTGTCATTTCCCCCATGTAGCTGGTGCCTGATGACCAGAGACAATTGCTGAGCCTGCAGCAATTCTCTTTACCACTATTTATCAGGGTAACATGCAGCCTTGGAGCACTGTCCTGGATGCTGCTGAAGTGGAGGTCTGCTTTTACTCTGACTGCAAGAAGGTCGGGATGAAACATGGATTTCAGACAAGCCAGAGCCTGTGATCAAACAGAAGGAAAGGCTGTGCCAGTGGATGTCAGTTTGTGCTCCCTCTTTGGTAAGTCAGTACAAATCACCTGCAACTCACAGTGCTTGGGAATGCCAACAAGCCAGGGCCAAGGGTCCTCTGGCTCACCACACTGGCCACCTGGGGAAAGGCACTTGTTTTTAGTTTTGGGAAATCTGAAGAGAAGCCCTCACAATATTAAAAAACAATACAAAAAACCCCAAAACAACACCCAACAACAACAGTCACAAAAATCCCAAACCTTACAAGTAATTCAAATAGTTACACCATCTACAGTTAAGTAAGAGGTTTAGTAAGAGCTGCCCATGCTGTGGATGTATTTTGTTGAGCATTGTTGATTTGGCTGAGATGCTCGGATGCTGTTTCTCTTCCTTTCTGTGGTTTTTTTCAGTGACCGCAGATCACTTAGTATTTCTTGTTATGTATCTGACTTCCCGTATTAATGAGGAAGCGTAGTTACTGTTGATCTCTAGAGCACCTTGAGCAAATGGCTGCCTCAGTAGTGCTGTTGGTAGCTAAAGAAAAATGAAACATGCCTTCCTCTAGCAGGACAGACTGAGCTGCTTTGGGCTTGCAAATCAGCACGATCTTCAGACACTTTCCTGTTCAGTGACACAGGTGGCTTGAAGTAATAGAAAGTCATGGTCTCTATGCAAAAAAACCCCAACCTAACAA
>VZTL01070861.1:0-26562 GCA_013400535.1 Scopus umbretta
TTCTGTTCCATTGTCCTTCACACCTGAGGCGCCACCCCATTAGCCAACAGCTGCACCTTTACCTCTCATGACTGTATCAAACAAAAGAGGAAGTCAAATAATATTTATGTAAATAAAGCAATAAAGTTCAAATCAGATTGTGGCACTACAAAATACAACTTTGGGAAAGATAATGTTCACAGTGATAACATTGAACATAGTAATACAAAGTTCTAATTAGCTAGGCAAATTCTTATATGGATGCATAGGTAGGTGGAATGATAGATTTGCTTTAGGTTATGTTGGCTGTTATAAGATAAAAGGGAGTCAAACCGACATAAGTAAATACTTCCAGCGATTTGGGAGTTTTATTGGCCACTTTTTTTTTTTAAGAAGGGAAAGTGCTTTCATGATTAACTTTCCCAACAGGGTTGAATTACTCTGTGAGTATACAATTGAGCCTATTCAGGCAAACAAAGCTTGCAAAATGATACTCCATAGCTACTAGGTAGATGAAAGTGGGATATTCATTTTTCAATATTTATAAAGTACCAAGTTCACTACAGAGAAAACAAATGTTAATACCTGATGAAACATAATGGAAGTTAGGCTAGATTTTATTTAAAACCATCTTATCTCCCACAATACTTTTGTGTTGTCTATTATGAAGACATTACTGTTGTTATTTGCATTGTGGGAGTATCTAAGAACCATGTTCAAAATCTGGCACTCAGTTAGGTTGGGCATCGTATATTTGAACAACCTCTTTCCCTCAGCGTTTGCAGGTTAGAACCTAATTTGTGGATTTACATTATGTGATCAATATCTATCACACTGTTGCAGATGACAAAAGATAAATTTTCTTCACCATAGTCACAAGTAGCAAACCCTACATTTATTTTTCTGATGTCTTGTTGTATCCTGAAAAGGAAATCTCATAAAGTCAAGCCTTAAACCTTTCCATTACTGAAGTAAGCAAGAAGCAATTGCTCTACATCTATCCAGATTCTGAGCAGAACCATCATTAAGTGACTCCTCATCATGAATAATCTGCAAGAGCCCTGAGAGATGGAAGAGATTTGTCTTTCTCTTTTTAACTCTGAGAGGACAAGAATCCCGGAACATCCCATGTTTCTAGATATTGTAAGAGAAGAGCTTCTGCCCAGGGAGATTACGTGGAGCCACACAGGAAAAAACTCCCAATCATCTTCCCATGTCAAAGTATCCTTCTGGCTACTGAGGTGGGTTTTAATCCTGTTGTGCTGTTAACAGGAACTGATATAATGTAAATAATTAAGCACTTTTTAAAAAATCTCTGATGCCTACACATAACATATCACATAGCAAAGGCACAGTTTGCCTAAAAACACCGGCCTCTTCATTCATACCCTCTTTACAGAGGCATAATTTCTAGGCATGTATATAGTGTTTCTTAAAGCAACACATAAATATTTTGAAGGACAGCCTGACAGAGAGGCAAAGGGGTGATTATTAAAGGTTTGGTGCTACCAGATAGGATACTTGAGTCTAGAAGAACAAGCCTGAGTGATGGTTGTATCACCTGAAAAATATTAGGGGAGATTCAAGTGGGGTGAAGTGAATGGGTCTTAGCACTTCTATCAGAAGGGGCCAGCCAGGCACCTTGTGTAAGGATATGCAAAGCTCCACTCTGTCATAAACAGGAACCACAACTGTTATCTCCAGAGCACCTCTCTTCTGCAGACCTGTCCTCCACAGTTATCTTGCATTAAATCCACCACACTGCACAGCAGAGTGATGCAAAATTTCCTGGTTCTGATCTTCATTATCTCTCTAACATTATCTCCTCATTCTCTCTCTTCGTTATCTCTCTCTCTGTTTTCCCCTACAATATATCTACTTTCAGTGCTAGTAAGTCTATACGTGGTGATTTTGTAATGCAGGCAGCTTCTGGATTCATTAAGAGCCAAACTATTCATTCACAGTAACCACTGAGCAGCCTTGGGACAAGAGACTTAATATGATATGCTTTACTATGAAGTTTTGGGGGGTTTTTTTGTCATCTTCCTTGATGCTGTATCTCTACTTACACTGAAATCAGAGCTAAAACTAGTTTTTAGTTCAAATAATATGAATTTCTTCAGAAAATATACTTTGAACATAAATTGCCATATAAATTAGCCTAGACCAATAAAAACAATGTAGTGGTGAGATTCTCCATCTTCAGTCCTTTGATTTACAGCTACTTCTCTGTCTTCCAGCTCAAGCAAACAAAATCCAAGAAGCAGACGGTACAATCAGTAATACTACAGAGTATTACTTGCAGACCAGGAGCTGAGCAGCCTTAATCTTCACAGTCATCTGCAGCACTAATTAAGTTCTCAGTATCACCAAGCTACTGTCATGTGAAATTTGCTTTGCTTCCACATGTCATTATTCATGCACTGGGTGCAGCAGGTAGGTATAAAACCTTTCTCTTCTCACAGACAGAGAGGAGGAGGCATTGGTGTGGGGACCCTGGAGAAAATGAAGGGCAAAAATAATTAGCAAAATGTTTGGAGCTAAACATAGTGCTGGAATGGTGAATTAATTGGAGAACAGCTAAGCTTGATCATCCCAAGTCGAATGCAGATTCATTCCACGTTGGCAATCAGCAGCAGAAGCTCTTGGAGAGCAGTGGGACAAGGCAATGAAAAAATGAATAAACAACAGAAAAGAAACTGTATTTCTCAGATTTAGTCTTTGACATAACAGTAAAAATGAGCTTGCTTCCCACATCTGCTTCTGTTTTATTTTTTAGATTTAGATTTAGGTTTACTGGTTGCTACAATATTTCTATAGATTTTTTTTTTTAAATGGCATGTGATTTCCTTGGCAACTTCAGGTTCCTTGTTGCATCTATTCACGAAACCAAAATACACATCAAGTAAAACATAGGGGATAATAAAATTGGCTAAGTACTTCTATAAAACACATCATATAATTAAAATAGCAAGAAGCTGTTTGGAAAAAAATCACAAAAGTAAATCCCTGAGAGGCTGGAAGTACTTGGCTTGGCTGATGCTCCAAACATACTTACAATGGTCCTGAAAATAAATATCTGCATCTGAACAGTCTCATGACATGCCAGATAGATCACAGGATCTTTCTTTGAACAGATAAACTTTAAAAATTTTATTCTGTAGTTAATCACAGTAAAAGTGGGAAGCATCATTTAGAACAGATGAAATAACATCCCAGGGAAATTGTTTTTCCTGAAGCAAAATCCTGTAAGATTCAGCTATTTTGTTTTACAGAAAAACATGTGTCATCATACTTCCAGTAGTTGTTATTTAATTCTGTGAACAGCCTCCAAACCACATGCTGTGAGGCAGTACACATAGATAACTTCAGTAGCACATTTATATAAATTTGATTTAAATGAAGTGACAAAAACTCTTCAAGGCTGATGCCTTCAGTGCTGTGATGTTATGGAGATGTGTTTAACAAAAAAAACCCTAAACAAACAAACAAACAAACAAACAAAAACAACCCAGAATGTTTCAATTTAGTTTCAATGCAGGGGACTTGGCTAGATTCAAGTGAAAAAAGGATTTGAGACTACCTGTAGGATCATGTTTCACAGGACATGCTGGGTTGCAAAGCCTTGTTAAGCCCACACTTGCCCAGAGCAGAAGTGTCCAACACCCTCACCGGTACTACAAGAACAAGCTGGAGATACTGGAATGGGCACCACACAATACTGCCATCACCGCAGTAGTAACATCAGCACGTCCTGCTGCTTGCGTAGACATAACTTGGTCAGTCTGTAAAGTTTTGTTCTCCCATATTCTGGAATGTCTTTATATGTTTCTGTTCCACTGAGATCAAGCAGCTGATCACAATTCCTTTATAGTCATGAATAGAAAAAAAAAAAAAANTAATGAATAAAAAAAAAAAAAAAAAAAAAAAAAAAACACCAACACATGCTTCACCCTTTTCATTATCTCCATTGCTATGCGACCTGCATGCACTTATTTTTTCCAGGAACTCTTCTTCTGCAATTGCTATTGATGCCAATGCTCGACATTTGCAACATAAATCAGAGGAAGGCAGTTTCTCAGAAAACCCAAGATATGTTTGTAAAATATTACTTCACTAAGCTTAACACCTGTTTCATTTAAACTCACTGGAAGGATAAAAAGCCCAGTACCATATTCCAGTTGTATCTCCAATTAGTACCATATTTCTAACTACATCTTTGAAAAATATTCACAGAGAAGATAAATATAATTTTCTGCTAGCCCTAGCTAAAGAGAATATACCCTAATGCATCCCTTGGAAGATGCTGATTTACATTTCTGTTCACAATTAAAGCACAGAAGAGAATTGGCTCTCTAGGGGATTTTATTTTGTTGTGTTTGGGTTTTAGGGGTTTTTTTACAATATGTACAGTCTTCCTCTGCTATGTCTGAAATTAATTCAGATGTAATTTTAGCAGAAATTATGCAGAGAATGTTAATGTGATGTAGATTACTCAGTTTAAATGACCGAATCTTTGTATAAAATGGTTGTGTTCATTTTGTGTTGCTGAGGAGACAAGAAGTGTTTGATGAATGTGTTTGATTCAATATTAATAAGAGCAGCCTATAACTATGTCTTTTAAACAGTAAGAAACTGCTTTCATTGGTGTACTGTGCACTGTGAAAAATTATACCAATACCCCACTCCACAAGACTTCTGATTCTGTTCATTTGAATAACACCAATCCAAACTACAAAGGTTTGCTGTTATAGCTATGTGAATGTAAATCACGGGGAAACCATCCCTGGTAGACACAATCTGTACCTGACAGGTTATGTCATTTTGGTAGGTCATTTAATCATCTTGTAGAAAGAACTCCTTTAATGGGTACAAGAATCTCCTCTATTAGAAGTGTAGTTATTTCATTGTAACCATACAATCAGAAATTTTATAACATAGGTAAACCCTGAGCTGGTTTTTTTAAGTGATAATATTTAAAATAAAAAAATATGTAAATCAAAGAGGAGGCAGAGACACTAATGGAAAATAATTTTACTTATTACAAAAAAATTCCATATGTGTGATTTCTGACAAAATGAAGGGCTGTTTTGTGCTGTTTTGTTTCAAAACATTTATCCTGCATAGTTTTTAGTTAATATCTTCATATTTAGTATTTAATTAATTTAGTTAATATCACTCTGAAATTGTTTTCTTATGGAATAAAGACTCTAGCACCATCTACACTTGCAGTTAAACATCCCTCCTTTCTATGAAAGTTACTGTCTTTTTTTTGGGGTACATTGAAATTACTGGGAAATGTTTTCCCTCCATTTTTTTTCTCACATTTTAAAGAAATACTTTGGCCTAATTATATTCTTTCTTACATAGAAATAAATTAGATAAGTACAAAATACTAAAAGAAAAAATTCTTCTTAATGTGTTCTTACATTTATTCCCTGTTCATAGAGATAATCCCTTTTGTCACTGTACAGATTCCCTCCATCCTATCACTTCACCCTTTTCAACATGAAATGGCATTTACTATGACATTTAAATTATCAGCATTTCATTTCTCCTGTACACATCTGTTTCATCACGTCCAGTAAGCACACATAATTAGGGATAGTTTTTCTACGGAACAGCTTGACAACAAAAGGGATTGAAACAGGAAACAGTACTGGGAAAAAAGAATGAGCAATCTTAACCTGAAAAACTGCAGGCTTCATGTTAGCTATTCTAATTAGTAACTGACTAAAATTAACTAGAATAAAAAGAACAGAGTGGAATCCCCAAGGAGAGGTAGCACATAGTAGCCCACCTGACGTCCTACTTCACCTCCTCCCTGCTCTTCCTCACCGCCAGTCACAGGACCCCACTCCCCTCCTCGCACTGCACTGGCTCAGGTGCCAAGTGGGCATTTTTCTCAGCAGAGTCAGCTCCCTAACTTAGCATAAAGCTATTCTGAAAAAATGTTATGTTCATTTTCTGACAGTACAGTTAGCTGAACAAGTTTGGCACAGCAAATGAGCATCAGAATCAGTAGAAGGAGTAGAAAGGTGAAGAGACTGGACTGGGGATTAACTAGCTCAGGCTGTGAGGTATTACTTCACCCCTAAGTGCATATCTGCAGAACTTATTCATGTAAAGCTACTGTCATTTCAGACAAATCAACCCCTGAAAAAGCATCAACATTGATAAACTGCTATGAATATGGAAATAAAGTAAGGCCATTTGCTTTACTAGGCTTTGCTCAAGCAATTTCTTCTGTTATTACTAGCAGAATAGGCTCTTTAGGTCACAAAGGCCACTTCAGGTTCTCAGGAATAACAGAATTCTCAGCTGATGCACCAGCAAAAGTGGAAGTATAAGACTAGGTCAGGCATAGAAGTCTGCTGAGGCTCTGGGTGTGCATGTTGACACAGCCAGCAGCGAAAGCAGGAATAAGATGTGTGTGAACCTACCCAAGGGATGGGGAACAGCCAACCCAGCCAAAATGACTGCAACGAGAGGTAAGGAGACACCCTGTATATGTACTCACCATAGGTGGGCTTTAGCTCTGTAAAGGCAGACTTTAGCTCCAGATTTAGATATTTCAATTTAGGTGTTTGCAAAATTGGCATCCTCATATGGGCAATGTGCCTGCCTTTCCACTACAGTCAGTGGCTAATCCAGTGTATCCTAGAGTGATGTTCAGCTGACCAAAGGTAGCTATGTTTGTTGGGATGAACTAAATAGCTCTTTAGATCCCACTAAGTGGACTTAAGCATCTTAGTGCATGAATCAGCTGCCTAAACATAGGTGCCTGCTGTCATCCGAGACACCATCAGTTACGCCCAACATCTGATGGATGGGCTGGTGGGTATGACACAAGACCTATAGCAATCTGCTTCCTATTGGAGTTGCAACTAGGGACCTGAAGGGGTACCTTACACCATCACCTAGAATAACACTAGGCATCTCTGTTTAGGCAACTGGTTCCCCTTCACCACCTTGAGATTTAGAATTACTCTTGCCAAACTTGGGCTGTTTTATATTTTAAGGGCTATTCTGAAAAGAGATACCAATGGAATTAAATGTTTATAGGGTTATGTACATGCTACTCATTCATTTCTATGATTGTTCAGTAGGAACATCTTCTGAAAAATAAGACACAACAACCACTCTCTAACAGACATGTTTTTCCCTCTCTTACAGCTACCTCTGCCTGGTAGGACAATATAGAAAATTTAAAGTTTTCTTTCAGACTTGAAGCATAGTAAAAGGCCTCAAAGGAAAATTCTTCCAGTCAATTGACAGCTTCTAACTCCTCAAGCTGGGAACAGCTGGAGAATAACAACCAGCTAGAAGTTATCATAAAAGCAGTTATATCAAAGCTCAGGGTCATTCCTAACAGAAGGAAAACAGCATCTAGGGACTAGCATATTAATCTACTCTTTTTTCACTTTTTGCACCTGATGATTTGAGTGGATAACATTGTTTCATATGAAACAAAAAGCAAAACCAGTGCATTTTAAATCATATCAAAAGATCTTGTTCAGTTTGTCTTTTCTGGCCAGGCAGTTGACATCATTGTACTAATTCCCAGAAGCATTTAATCAGCAATTGGTGGAATTAATAATAAATTTAGAAATTATTCTAAGGTTTTCAGGGACAGGACCCAATACAATTCATTTAGTATTGTGTGCAGTTTTGGGCACAGCAACTGAAGAAATATCTTAAGGTCCTTGAATGCATGCAGAGGAGGACAACAAACCTGGTGAAAGGGCTGGAAGGCATGTCCTAGGAGGAGTGGCTAAGCACTTTGGGCTTGTCTAGTTTGGAGAAGAGGAGGCTGAGGGGCAACCTCATTGCTCTCTACAACTTCCTGAGGAGATGAAGTGGAGAGGGAGTTGCTGATCTCTTCTCCCTGGAATCCAGTGACAGGACCTGTTGAAATGGCTCAAAGCTGCCTCAGGAGAGGTTTAGACTTGACAATAGGAAGCATTTCTTTACCAAAAGGGTGGTCAAACGCTGTTACACCTAGAGAGGGGATTGGATGTCCCAGGCCCGTCAGTGGTTAAGAGGCATTCGGACACTGCCCTTAATTACACACTTTAACTTTTGGTTAGGCAGTTGGACTAGATGATCATTGTAGGTCCCTTCCAAATGAACTATTCTATTCTATGCTACTCTACAGGTTCAGCTGCTTCACCCAGCCTTCAGTATAGTGATAACTACTTGCAAGAGGGATCTTCAGCAACCAGTGAAGCAGGAGTTAGCAGTTCAGCTAACTAGCAGCAAAGTTCAAGGGAAATGGCAGGAATTAACTGACACAACAAAACTAGACATTTTTCAGGTAGGACAAAGGAGCACCTCTTCCACATGTGAACAACTATTTGGCAACCAATTAGAATTTTTTATATTCCACATTGGATTTTCTCTAAACCTTTTCTGTCAGCATCCTTGTTCCACTTTGTGCAAGTAAATTGCACACATCCAGAGAAAGTCTCATAGTCAAGTGGCTGGCCACCCCTCTGCAAGCAGGAGATATCTCAGTCCCTGTTTAGCCACTGCTGTATCCCACTGGCAGCTCATCATCACTCTATGGCAACAACTGCCTTCCGATCACTTGCTGCCTCTCATGTCACCAACTGATGAGCCAAAGGCTTATAGTTTTACTACAAATCACTTAGCTTTGCAATTATATGCCATCTGTTGCTCATTCAAAGGTCCTTCTTAGTGTGTCATGGTTCAGACAACACCAATATTCCTAGAATCAGTGATCAGGTATTGCTTAATCCTGGAGATTTCAGAGCTCCTACTGGGTGATTTGAGCAAAGTTATATGTGAACTAACACCACTTCACAGGGGAAAAAATTAGACAGAGAAAAATAAACAAACCTCAGAATAACCTGCTAGTTTTCATCTCTCAAAATCAGCTGCCTGTACAGTATGTTACCCATGATTGTTGTGAGGCCAATTTCATATGCATGCTTTCAGCTAGACAGAATAAGTACAAATGTCACTGTGATTTCAGAGGAGCATGCATCCCCTGGAAGTCCATACCTTCCACCTCCAACACGTGCAGAGGTTCGTCACAATGCAGGCAGTGTGGCACTCAGTGTGCCCACGCAGTGTGCCTGAAGGGAGGGTGCAAAGAGGACGGAGCCAGGCTTTTTTCAGTGGTGTCCAGTGACAAGACCAGAGGCAATGGGCACAGCCTGAAACACAAGAGGTTCCCTCTGAACATCAGGAAGACCTTCTTTTTACAGTGAGGGTGATGAAGCACTGGCACAGGTTGCCCAGGCAGGCTGTGGAGTGTCCATCCTTGGAGCTATTCAAAAGCCCTCTGGACATGGTGCTGGGCACCTGGCTCTGGATGGCCCTCTTTGAGCAGGGCAGCTGGAGCAGCTGACCTCCAGAGGTGCTTTCCAACCTCAACCACCCTCTGATTCTGTGATTCTGTTCCATTGTCCTTCACACGTGAGGCATCACCCCATTAGAGCATCTGTTCTTGGAGCTATTCAAAAGCCCTCTGGACAGGATCCTGGGCAAGTGGTTGTAGGTGGCCCTGTTTGTGTCAGTGGTGATGGAGCAGATGACCTCCAGACATCCCTTCCAGCCTCACCCATTCTGTGATTCTGTGACATGCTATTGTTCCTAGGGATATTAAGAAATCACTTGGGTGTGTGCCCAGCTTGCCCACACACACAGAGATAACATCAAATGTCAGATGAGACATCTGACTCCTCCAAGTCAGGAGGATGGCTGCTTGGTTGGGTAGTTTAAGTACTTGGTTTTTGACAGCCTTGAAAATAAACCATTTTCTGGGACTGTCATTTTGCTGGCTGTGTGCTATTGCTATCATGCTGACTGTGTCCTTTGAGCTCTCTGCTCTCTTCTATGGCAGATTTTTCAGTGGTCATGTTTTCAGTCACAGAAGTAAAATCCCCTCTGTTAGAGGAATGTCATGTGTGTTGTGGTCTGAGAAGAAAGAGAATGAATTGACATGTTGCTTCCTGATGTATTGTCCTGCTTGATTTCCTGCTACTGCAGGGGAGTGAGCTTGACATAAGTGGTCGTCTTTGGTCCTGTGTTTCTAGATGGCTTCTGATATCCCTGGATAATCAAATGAATGGGTTTGCAGGAGTAAAATGGCTAGAAACAGTGTGTGGTATTCAATTAGTTACCCAGATTTACAGAAATATTATATGCCAGAGGAGTCTGTCCGATACAAGAAACAGGATCAGGGAAAGGCTGACCTAAAACTTGCACAGGATGCTGCAAGTCTTTCCACATCAAACTACTTCATAGTTCATTGTTTGCCCTTACATTTTTTTTTTTTTTCTTTTATGAAAGGGAAAAGTAGGCCATTAATATGAAAAAAATTGTTTTGCTAGAAAACTAATCTGTCAAAACAGAATTTCAACAGAGAATTTTCAATTCATGCTATTTTCTGTATCACACTGACTTTAATTGCAGCAAGGGAAATTTAATTTACTTATGAGGAAACATTTTCTTATAGTAGCAATAGTGAAAAGCAACACTTAGAGAGATTGTGACATACCCAAAAGTAAAGGTTACTAATAAGAGGTTAGAAAAGCAATCTGTGTAAATCAGGATAGGTGTAGGTGTTTCTGCCTTGGGGCCAGGGAATAGACTAGTTCAGCCCTATTTTCTGGCTATTTTCTGTAGTTTTACTGGAGCTAGCCAAACAAACTGTCAATGCAACTCAGTAGTAATTATTCTAGACTTAATACAGCAGAATCCACAAAAGATATCTGTGAAAGGCCTAAGGCTATAAGTGTTGTAAGAATAGACTTATAATCTCTCACCCTCTTATAATACAATATAGAATAAATGCAGTGTTAGGGCAAATGATAGAGGACTTATGCAAACCAAAAAGTCATGATCTAATTACATTAGTAATTAATTAATTAGGGACTTTTTACAAGGGCATGTAGCGATAGGACAAGGGGTAATGGCTTTAAACTGAAAGAGGGTAGATTTAGATTAGATATAGGGAAGAAGCTCTTCACTGTGAGGGTGGTGAGGCACTGGAACAGGTTGCCCAGAGAAGTTGTAGATGCCCCATCCCAAGAAGCGTTTAAGGCCAGGTTGGATGGGCCTTTGAGCAACCTGGTCTAGTGGAAGGTGTCCCTGACCATGGCAGAGGAGTTGGAACTAGATGATCTTTAAAATCACTTCCAATACAAACCATTCTATGATTCAATGATTTGCGAGAGGTTTGGTATTTTTCACACTTAGCAGTTGTGACACTACCTCAAAGAGGTTTTTTCTTCCTTTTGAACTGTTTATATATGTTTACAGTGGCATGTATGAAGTATCACACCTTGACTACCAGATCTGAGATAGGTTAGGAAAAAGAGGTGTTTTTCATTACACTTTCTGTGCATGTCAGCTATTCTGAACTGACTTGCCATAATTATGCCTTAAAAAAAAAAAATTCTATATGCAAAGTAATATCCTATGATATTTAGTAAAGGCAATGAAGTCACCAGAAGCTAGTGAGGGGGTGACAGTTTTCAGCAGGTAGGAGAAACAAACTGAAGAAGAAACAGTTTTCTGTTTGCACATTCCACTTTGATTTCATTTGTGCTCCACAACTCTAAGCTGCATTCTTTTACTCCAGCAGGATCCTGCTCTTTGTATAATTGCATATTTAAAAGGATAAAACTAGAAAACAAGCGTTGTGGTTTAACTCCAGTCAGCAACTAAGTACCACACAGCCACTCACTCACCCTCCCACCCCCCAACCCTGGTGGGATGGGGAAGACAATCAGAAAACAAAAAAAAAGTAAAACCCATGGGTTGAGATAAAGGCAGTTTAATAGGACAGCAGAGAAAGAGAAAATAATGATAATAATGATAAAAGAATATACAAAACAAGTGATGCACAATGCAATTGCTCACCACCTGCTGACCGATGCCCAGCCCGTCCCCGAGCAGCGATCGCTGCCCCCCAGCCAACTCCCCCCAGTTTCTATACTGAGCGTGACGCCATATGGTATGGAATAGCCCTGTGGCCAGTTTGGGTCAGCTGTCCTGGCTGTGCCCCCTCCCAGCTTCTTGTGCCCCTGGCAGAGCTTGGGAAGCTGAAAAGTCCTTGACCAGTGTAAGCACCACCTAACAATAACTAAAAGCACAAGTGTGTTATCAACATTATTCTCATCCTAAATCCAAAATACAGCACTATATCAGCTACTGGGAAGAAAATAAACTCTGAATTAAGCTGAAACCAGGACAACAAGCCAGCAATTTTTCATTTCTTAGATATTTGTGTTGTTGTGGGTTTGTTTTTAATCAAGCCTGGACATCTTTCTAAATGATAGGTTTTAACTTATCAAGGAAGAATTAATCTTGATGCAAGAATCATGGCAAATATATCTGCATAGCCTCTTGCAGACAGACATAGGCCAGTTCTGCCTATTCTTCCATTCAACCAGCTGCAAATCAACTCCAAACTGAGGCTGCTGGCTTAGATTCTGCGTCCAGCTAATGTGTCCTTATTGCTTCCTAGAGAGAACCAGATCCAAATGCAGAGAGAGGGTAAGCCTGTTTCTGCCTGTGATCGTATCTCATGTACCAGCTACAGGATGTTGGACCATTGTGGCTTTCAGGTTTTGAAGGGAAAAAAGGAATAGGAGAAGGCAAAAGGCATGCAAAACAGAAAACAAAACTTGCACTGAACACTAAAAGGACAGCTGAAAAAGAAAAAAAAAAGTGTCAAAAATGTGTCTCCTCTGTCCATGTTATCCACAACATTGCATAGGCATATTTTTTTATGCCTTCCCCTGAAACAACAGAAGGTAATCAAAGGGGTTGTCTCTTTAATCAGCACATAAATCCATTTAGACACAAGAGTTTGATTAAACAAATACTCTAATTCAAAGACACAGTCCAGCAGGGAAACTCTGACATCTGTAATAAAATACTGGTTGGCAAAGAAGCAAAAGTGTAGTGGAGGGGGAAGAAAACTGGTATCATCAGTAACCACTCCCCACGCAGTAATTTAGTTGTTCTCATTTACTGCAACACAGAAAAATTCCCAAGCTTTCCAGATCTGCATAAGAACTAATGTGTGAATTGCAATCCTCTTTTCTTGCTGAATTCCAGTGTTAACCTTTGCAGTCTCCCATTAATAATACTGTGAGTTTGTCCCATTAAGTTATTAACAATCAATCCCAAGAAGGACCGGAGGTAGTTTATTTGCAGTAGAAATTCTTAAGTAGCAGAAACCTTAAAAAATGCATTTCACACATCAAGTGTTACATACATGCATCTCAATTCGTGACAGAATGGAGTCATTGCACTTCACTAAGAGTTGCAATCCAGCCTCACCACTGATGACAAATGCTACCAAATTGCTTGAGAAACACTTTAGAGACCAGCTAAGTCAAAATAAGGCATTTAATGTAAAATTGATGTATGAGTGTTCATCAAAGTAACAATGTCAAAAGCCTAAAATTACTACATATTTGCAAACTAGTACACTGGAGAACCACGATTTTTTTAAAAGCAGACATTAACATAACATGAAAAAAATGCCTCATAAATCTACCTTTAAAGGTCTATAAAGAACTATTTTTTTAAAAGATGGATGACAATAAAAAAAAACCCCAGACTTCAAATTCCACTGGAATGGAAACATCTAGAATATTTGTAAAGTGAATATTAATATAATTTGGTAAGCTTTACCTAAAGCAGAGATTTAGAGAATAAGCAGAGTAATAATTAGTCTTGTCCTAATAATTCAAGTGAAATGTGTAAAACTGACTATAGTGGTAGAAGTAGTCAACTGAAAGATTTATTTCACATAAAGGGCCCATTGCAAACATTGTTCGTGTGAGCTAGCCTTTCTCCTGTACTTGAGAAGGAAAGAAAGAAACTACTCAGAATTGCTATACAAATAGAATTCCCCTGAGAAAAGCCAAAAGATTCATCCCAGCATGTGGCCATGAACTGTACCTGTGAAGTATCTGTTTTGCTGTATCATATTAAAACATTGACAGTTGGTTTGGAAAATAATGTTTTTAAAATACCGTGTGATGGTAGGTGGTTCCTAGATGTTACTGCTACAGAGTAATACTTTGCTAGTTCTGTATACTGCATAAGTGGTTGCTCTTGGAGAAATGTCCGTTACAAACAGTGCCCATGGAGCACTCTAGCACAGGACTCTGTGTTGAGTGGGAGGCATCCAGGCTCTCACTTCCATTGAAATCACTGGCTAAATACCTCTGTGAACACCGTGTTTATGGTTAATATCACCGATTGGAGAAATAGCTAGTAATTAAGCTGTGTTGCAATGACCACACATTCTGGCACCCTGCACAATACAAGCTATAGGCATACTATGCATTAAATGTTGTTTCAAGTCAAGTATTTGTAATTAATGAGATTTTTTCTTTTAGAACAGCATCTTGATTTAAATTATCACTACTTTACCCTTCATACCTTGTCCCTATTGTTAACTATAAAAAAATAAGAATCTGAATACATCCTTTGTACTTTGGTCAGATGTTTAAAACTCTCTATTTTGAAGCTTCTACTTGGGTTTCTGTAAGGTGTATTCAGATCTCCCCAAAGTAGCTCTCTTGTAGTCTGAATAAATGAACTAGAATCTGGTGTTACATTGTGCTGTAGGCTCAACTCTTTGTAAGTAGCCTAAAGTTAAAACATGTTTTGCATGTATCCTTAGAAATTGCGTATTTTGGCAAATACTTGACACATAGGACAGTTTGGAAAGTGATGCCTATTTGTAGCACTGTGTGCCAAATTTTCAAACAATCATATTTGCAAACTACGGGTTTTCAGACTTCTTGAGCAAGCCCTGCACTGCTGCTAGTAGGTGTCTAATTCAGGGACAGCAAGTGTTCTGAAAATGCAACTGCTTTTATGCAAGAACCTAGCTGTTCCTAGTGGATAGTCTGCAGGTGTGACAAAACTTATCTTCCTGGTTTTCAGTTTGGTAGTGGTGATGCCTCAGAGTTTGCATGCGGCAGTTTTTATAAAAAATCCCATAAAGCACGGACAACTTATGAAAACTTTTGTATTTGTTCAATACTCTGCATGCACAATCATGCCCTTTGCAATGCTGCTTTTACAAAGTAGAGAGCGTTATAAATGGAAAATAAAATGTGCATGAACTACAGAAATCTTTTTTTTAAGACACTTTTCATTTTGTTAGCATAGTGACTGACTATTTCACTTCTTTTTTCAAGCTCTTTCTTGCTGAGCATCCTGTATTTCCTCATCTAGCACAGACCCCTCTTAGTGGGAAAAAAAAATAATTTCTTTGATTCCAGTTGTTAGCAAGGCTCCAGTACCACAATTACACACAGATGTGTTTATAGATGTGCATAAGAATTTGCAGGAACATGATTCTCTCACAGATGGCAAAATGCAGTCATTCTCCTTTTTGCCATATCATTATGCTAAAAGGTGATAATCAAAATTAGTTCAAAGTTCAGTTTTAAATAGCCACTTGATTAATTATGGACCGTTCATTTTTGCCATATTTTGAAATTTCTCTCATTAGCCTTGTATTCCATAAGATTAGTATGACTGCTTTATCATTAATAACTCTAAATAGAAATAATTTTTATAATCTGTACACTGGATGTGTCAAACTGTAGCAATTTTTTTTTTTTAATTTCACTTTCTGAACTATTCCATCTTTCAGGCTTAATGTAATTAAGCATCTTCTTTCAGAATAAAAAGCAAGCTATTTTGAGCTCTGCTGAGAGCAAATATAGCTCTTTAGCAGCCCTGAACAATAAGGGGATAAGATGAAAAGTTGAAGCACACATAGCTTACTGAAGAAAAACATTTCCTGATTAAAATGGTGAAGGAGGGAGCGTTCTTTAACTACAATACAAAACATCAAAGATCAGACGTTACAGTCAAAGTGCGGGAATTCTGTGTTAGCTCTCCAGATCAACGGGATCACTACAGATGTTTTCAATCTTTTGCTTCTTGGAAGTATTTTGAACTGTTTCAATTTTAGCTATTGCACATAATAATCCTGATTGGAAAAAATATTTTTTCAACTGATTTTTTTAAAACATGTTTGATTCAACAACTTTAAGATCTCAGCCAACCTGTGCCAATGCTTCCCTAGCTAGATCATGTCTATGGCAGACCCATCTCACAGACACATTCTGTGTTTACACTGCCTACAAATTGTATCACAATGAATGAACTGTGGAGGAAACCCCAAGTATTTATGTTCCCTTAGGGTGATTCAGTTGCACTGCCCATTGGTGGAAAAGAGAGTGAGGCTGAGAACAGTCTGGTCTCCCTTCTGGCCCATTTATTCAACTTGGTGCCTTAAAACACAGAAAGAGTCTGAGAAGAAAAGGACTGCAGCAGTAATGGTGTCCTGCTGAGAAATATGAAATCCTCATCTCTTCTTCTATTACATAGCAGTGGCAAGCCAGTCAAAATATAACAGAAGTTAAAAAGTCTTGTCTCTTAGAGAATGAGTATGAAAGATTGTCCCATGGAGCAAGATGTCTTCAAAACCTGGCTTCCTGATTCATGGAAAGTTCAGGAAAGTTGGGTTAAAAAAACAAAAAACAAAAAACAAAAGGAATTCTATCTCCAGAGCTATTGTTTCTGGAAATGCTGTGAGGTATCAGCATATATGGAGTATGGCTGGAGCAGGTTTCAGGGTAGGTCTGTCAGGGCAGTTTGTCTTTCTGACGCTGTCTTGGTGCCTGCCTAGGACCCCAACAGGCTACTTAACAGGAATTGTGCAGGCTGCCATAGCCCTATTCAATGGCAGCTTTGTTCAAAAATCATTCCTTGACACCTTCTCACCAATTGCAATGATCTTCCCTGTCACAGGATCTTCTCTTCACTGTAGTTTATAAATAAACACCTGTAATCATCTGAGAAATTTTTCCATTAGCCACCTATAAATTGCCTAGTATTGACAACTCATTATATGTAACAGCCAGATTAAATCAAGAATCCCCACATTTCCAATGTTTGCTTTCTTTGTGGCTTTTTGATTGCATTTAGAATGCAGTTCTAAAGGCTAATGAGAGACCATAAACAACAATATTCATTAAACCCTGACATTCTTGGATTTAAGTGGAAGCAACCCCTTGGGCAACAAAATACACCACCACCACCAAATCACATCAAAGAAAAGTACCTGCTAGTTATAAGACCACAAGGTAGGAGGGTGAATCCCTTAATAAAAGATACAGAAAACTACACAGCAAGGAGGTAGTTTGGCAAAAAGGAGTTAAAGCCAAAAGCAAACAGCTTTTTGCAGGAGTGAGAGGAAGAGTTAGAGATGCAAAAAAGAAACCATGCACAGAGATATAAAGATCCTGCACTCCATAACTGACTGTGACAGAAGTTCAAAGACCTCTTGGTGGGGAGAAGAGGCCAGAGCATGTTGCCCACATTTTTTAATATCTAGTGTAGATATGTGCATTGTCTTTTGTACCATCAATCTACACACAAGGATATCTAGATTAGAAACCATTTACAGGCTCTTTATTTGTTTAAGCTTCAGTTTTATTTATTCCTGGAGGTTTAAATAGTACAAAATTCCTGTAGGCTTAAGCAGCTCGAAAATGTGAAACCCTTGGAAAGGTTATGCTGAAGGTAGAGAAGAAGGCATTCCTGGGCAGAAATCCTAAATCAGAAGAAAGGTCCAGCCCCTTAGCTCTCAGAAAAAAAACAGGACCCTGATGCATGGGACTGAGACAAAAAAGTTCTTTGTTCAGTAGAGGAAGAGAACTGACCTCATCTGGGACACCATCCAACAGGAAAAACATGGCTACATGTTTCAACGTGCCATTATCTCTGTCTGTCTTCCCCACCAAAATCCAACTTGTCCCTCACAAGATGAAAAAAGGAGCCATATTCTAAACAATAAAAGCAGGATGTCCTTCTCACAGAAAAAAATCCCACAGGTCATAAACCTGAGGAACTCTCGCAAAAAGATGCTTTGAAGGCTAAAAGTTTACATGAGAATGAAGCGAGGCTAGACAATAAAATTTAAAAAAAAAAAACCCACAACAGAAAACTCAAGCTTACTAAATACCCAGAAGCAAAATCCAGTGAACTGAAACAGTTGGAGCCTTATGCTTTAGGCATCCACCAATGGTTACTGCTGTAAAAACAATACTTCCCTAGCTGGACCTTTGGTTTTACCTGAGCTCACTGTAGATATGTCCGTACATCCCCTCATGGAGCTCAATGCCACCACTGAGGTGACCACTCTCTGCCTGACCAGCTGATGGCCTCCACCAGAAGAACACGTGGTTAGTACTGGAAATTTCTGTTTCATCATCATCCTCCTGTCTCCTTCCTGCAGTGCTTTCTGTTGTAGTATTAGACAGCAAAGCAGCCAAATAAGCTCCAGAAAGGAGTGCTGTGAGGATCCAGGAAACTAAAGGCCTGTCTGCCTGACCTCAGTGCCAAGGAAGATTATGGAGTAGTTCATCTTGGGTACGCTCAATGAGCACATTCAGAACAACCAGTGGAACAGGCCCAGCCAGCATGGGTTCATGAAAGGCAGGTCCTGCTTGACCAACCTGATCTCCTTCTATAACAAGGTGACCCGCCTAGTGGACAAGGGAAAGGCAGTGGATGTTATCTACCTGGACTTTAGTAAAGCTTTTGACACTGTCTCCCACAGAATTCTCCTGGAGAAGCTGGCAGCTCATGGTGTAGGCAGGTGTACCCTTCCCTAGGTTAAAAACTGGCTGGAAGGCTGTGCCCAGAGAGTGATGGTGAATAGAGTTAAATCCAGTTGGGGGCCGGTGACAGGCGGTGTTCCCCAGGGCTCAGTACTGGGGTCAGCCTTGTTTAATGTCTTTATCAATGATCTGGATGAGGGGATTGAGTGCACCCTCAGTAAGTTTGCGGATGACACCAAGCTGGGTGGGAATGTTGATCTGCTCAAGGGCAGGAAGGCTCTGCAGAGGGATCTGGGGAGGCTGGATCGATGGGCTGAGGTCAGCTGTATGAGGTTTAACGAGGCCAAGTGCCAGGTCCTGCACTTTGGTCACAACAACGCCATGCAACACTACAGGCTTGGGGAAGAGTGGCTGGAAAGCTGCCTGGCAGAAAAGGACCTGGTGGTGCTGGTTGATGGCTGGCTGAATATGAGCCAGCAGTATGCCCAGATGGCCAAGAAGGCCAACAGCATCCTGGCTCGTGTCAGGACTAGTGTGGCCAGCAGGAGTAGGGAAGTGATTGTCCCCCTGTGCTCGACAGTGGTGTGGCCGGGACTTGAATTCTGTGTTCAGTTTTGGGCCCCTCACTACAAGAAGGACATGGAGGTGCTGGAGTGTGTCCAGAGAAGGACAACGAAACTGGTGGAGGGTCTGGAGAACAAGCCTTATGAGGAGCGGCTGAGGGAACTGGGGTTGTTTAGTGTGGAGAATAGGAGGCCAAGGGGAGACCTTATCGCTCTCTACAGCTTCCTGAAAGGAGGTTGTAGTGAGAAAGGTGTTGGTCTCTTCGCTCAAGTAACTAGCAATAAGATGAGAGGAAATGGCCTCAAGTTGCATCAGGGGAGGATTAGATTGGATATTAGGAAAAATGTCTTTCTGAAAGAGTGGTGAGGCATTGGAACAGGCTGCCCAGAGAGGTGGTGGAGTCCCCATCCCTGGAGGTGTTCAAAAAACATGTAGATGTGGCACTTTGAGACATGGTTTAGTAGTCATGCTGTTGTTGGGTTGATGGTTGGACCAGATGATCTCAGAGGTCTTTTCCAACCTTAATGATTCTATGATTCTATGAATCTGTTGCTGTGGCTCTGCCATGGGACCTGGCAGCAGCAGGGAGCCAATACTGAAGTCAGTATAGTCCTATGAAAGCAATCTGTAAGTGAGTAGCAGCAGGTTACAGTGAAGTGGTCTAAAGGTTCAACTGCTCGTGCAAACCCAGTTTCCAGCACAATTCTGTGCAGCTTTTACTGTCCACTGCAGCTGAGCTAATGCTGATAGCTAGTCCAAAACTAGATCTAAGGAGCTTTTATCTTACTGTAAATAGGCCCTTTTCAGCTTCTCCATTACTCAATTACCCACTGGCAGAGGCAGCTAGAAAAAATGAGTTAAGACTGTTTTTTACCTCAAGCATACTGTGCAGATAAACATATTGATGATGATGGGGTGTGTGTGGTCAGACACCAGAGCAACAGAGACCAAGCTAATGTCTTTTTCGTTTTCTTTCCATTGTCTCCTTACATTACCTTCTTATCCTGATGAAGCTTTGCACTGCAAATCTATTCTTTTATATACCTTCATTACTGGATTTGTTTTGGTATGTGAATATATTACAGAAAGTACAGTCAGTACCAAACAGTAAAAGTCAAGCTTCCACAAGTTCCACTGCCCTCACCTCCTATCAAGACAACTACCCTCTGGCTTTGGAATTAAATTAAGATCTTAAAAAAGGAAGGGAAAAACAGAGTCTCTCCCTTTTTCTTTCTTTTATTGCCTACTGAGCCCAAATGCCACTTGTGAAGATTAGCACAAGTACAAAAAATTCAATTTACCGATGCAAACACGCTCAAATTTTTGCTCCAAGGCTCAATACCCATGCATGGCTGAGAATGACAAATGAACAATATAAGAGGCTTTTCAATTATACATAACAGATAACCAAACATTGTTTATGGAAAATGTGTTTAGCTGGAATAATAGGCAGGTAGATACAAACTAGATTGAGAACAAAATGCAAGTCTTTG
Organism: Scopus umbretta; assembly: GCA_013400535.1. Taxonomy (NCBI): domain Eukaryota; kingdom Metazoa; phylum Chordata; class Aves; order Pelecaniformes; family Scopidae; genus Scopus; species Scopus umbretta. The sequence goes on from VZTL01070861.1 coordinate 20,681, forward strand.
TTGATTTTCTGTCACACTGAACTAATGAAGCATTCAATAAAAGCATGTTATAGAGTAATTAATAATCAAAATAAAAAAAAACTACAAATGCCTGAAGAAATGTTCTTTATTTTCTATCATGAGCCTAAAACAAAAGCTGAACATTAATGTCTAGAAAGGGAAAAAACAATAGACAAAACTGTTTTATTGGTTATCTCTGTTATTTGCATGTCAACAATGGTAAGTATGCTATTTTAAACAGTAATGATTTCACAGTAATCAGAATATGAAAAGTACACAAACAGCACTTTAAAAAAATCACCTGATTCCTAAACCTAGAAAAGGAAATGTAAGAACAAAAATATGTCAATGAAAAAAATTCCCTATAATCCAAGGAGAAATGGTTAGCAACCTGCTACACCACTTAGACACACACAAGTCTATGGGGCCACATGGGGTCCACTCAAGGGTCCTGAGGGAGCTGGCGGAAGTGCTCACCAAGCCATTTTCCATCATTGATCTGCAGTCCTGGCTAATCAGGGAGGTCCCAGTTGACTGGCGGTTAGCAAATGTGATGCCCATCTACAAGAAGGGCCAGAAGGAGGATCCGGGGAACTACAGGCCTGTCAATCTGACCTCGGTGCCGGGGAAGGTTATGGAGCAGATCATCTTGAGTGCCATCACGTGGCATATACAGGGCAACCAGGAGATCAGACCCAGTCAGCATGTGTTCATGAAGTCCTGCTTGCCTAACCCAATCTCCTTCTGCGACAAGGTGACCCATTTAGTGGATGAGGGAAAGGCTGTGGGTGTTGCCTGCCTAGACTTTAGTAAAGCCTTTGACACTGTTTCCCACATCATTCTCCTGGTGAAACTGGCTATTCATGGCTTGGTTGGATGTACTCTTTGCTGGGTAAAAAACCTGACTGGATGGCTGGTCCCAATGAGTGGTGATGAATGGAGTTAAATCCAGCTGGCAGCCAGTCACAAGTGCTGTTCCCCAGGGCTCAGTATTGAGCACAGTTCTCCTTAATATTTTTATCAATGAGCTGGACAAGGGAATCAAGTTTACCCTCAGTAAGTTTGCAGATGATGCCAAGTTGGGTGGGAGTGTTGATCTGCTTGAGGATGAGTGGCTGAGGGAACCAGGGTTGTTCAGCCTGGAGAAAAAGAGTCTCAGGGGAGACCTTACTGCTGAAAGGAGGTTGTAGCAAGGTGGATGTTGGTCTCTTCCCAAGTAACAAGTGATAGGATGAAATGAAATGGCTTCAAGTTGTGCCAGGGGAGATTTAGATTGGATAGTAGGAAAAAATTCTTCACTGAAAGTGTTGTCAAGCATTGGAACAAGCTGCCCAGAGAAGTGGTTGGGTCCCCATCCCTTGAGGTATTTAAAAGATGTGTAGACATAGCACTTAGGGACATGGTTTAGTGGTGGACCTGGCAGAGCTAGGTTTGCATTTGGATTCAAGGTCTTTTCCAACCTAAATGATTCTGTTTCTACAATTCTAAAAGGCCAAGTTAAAAAAAGAAAACCCAACAGATATCAATGCATTTAAAGACTACCCAGATAAATTGTTCTTAAAATTTCATTTGGACAATGTTTTTGTTTTTATCAGGTAGTGATATATAATGATCATTAGAAAAAGCAAATGAACACATTTCAGCAGTAAAAGAATCTTGACCTGTCTGTCTTTCTGGGTTTAAGTGATATAAAAATTGCATGGCCTGCCTTTGACATTCCAGTGAACCCTCCTCCACTTCCCCAGTCACTGCATTAGAGGTGTTTTATCACTAAGAGGTTCATACTTTAAATTGCAGTATTCCTTTCTCTAATATTGTCCTTTCCATTCAGTTTAACTCCACTGTCAAAGCTTCCAGTATAAAGATAAATCAGCATTTTATAGAACAAAAGGTAGTACAAGTAGTCAGGATAACTGCAGATATAAACCTATGATTGTAGCAGGGATGCTGTTCCAGCTTGACATGAAGTCTTCACATACTCCATCACCATCCCTCTGCACAAAAGAAAAAGGAAGTAGGAAAAATAAAAGGAGAACTTCAACCTGCTTTATCAAAGGATTACATTCTTCCCCTTCCCGCCTCCCGCTCAGTACCAATGACAGACATACTGCTTCTTTTGCCCTCAGACAGTCCCACTGAGGGCCTCGGGGCTCAAGATTTTTCTGAGAGCAAAATAAGAAAGAAAAAAAGTAAAACAGCTGAAGTAACTCCTCAATCTCTGAATCATCAGCTAGAGGTTTCAGAAAATTGACAAATTGTTTTACTGTCTTGAAAGTGTAGAGATTTTTAGTGATACTTATCCCTGTCATTACCCCTATTCCTTCGCATTTTTAATAGCTTTAATTAGTGTAAAAGGCATTAATATTTCTTCTACCTAGAGAGAAAGCATGAAGGTATAAAACTTTATTCAGCTGTCCAGGTTTCTTTAGAGATTATTTTTTTTAAATGAGAAATAAAAAGTCAAATACAATATTAAATTTCAAATCAAGAAACTTCTCATGTTGCATTGATGGTGATCCTATGCAAATTATATGGAAGTTTATAAGGTATTTTAAGAAATTAACTGCATTAACAAAACACTAAATTTCTGCTTGTCAATAGCAAATTAGAAGACCCACTCAATAGATTATCCCTTTATGCAAAACGTTGTTTTGCTGTCCTTAATGTCATGTGTATTTTACAATTAAGCAATAAAACACAGCTTCCCCATCAGACAGTGAATGATAAGAGAAAAAAGCTATCCCAAAGAAGACTTCAGGTCAAGAGCTACCTGACCTGTGCCACAGTCTGCCATTAGCAATGTTTATCATAAACAACGCTAGAAGGAGAGGCTGAAAGTACTTTTACCTCCTACGGGAGGTTCTGGAAGAGGAGAATGCAAAGTCCTAGATGCTCCCCCTCTAAGGTATTGGCTCCTCCTAAACTTTGAAAGACTAGACCTGTCAAGAAATTCTAAATTGTATGTATCTTGAACGCTTTATTGTTTTTAAGTTCATATAATACTGGATATCCTTAAGTTCTTTACCATATTTACAGATACTTTTTAACAAGTATAATGATCCCAATCTACATGCACATGTTGTCATTTACCTAAGCGTAATGTAAAATTAAGCCTATGTTTATTTTTGAAATGTAATTATATCAATGAAAATAGCTTTCAATGAAAACTACATCAAGATCAATTATTCTGTTGCCAGTACTCCAAAAGAAAAATTAGTAAGAAAAAAACAAAAATTAAGTTAAGGAATTTAAAGAAATGGGAGATAATCATGGAAATCAAGTTCTTGATAGAAATAAATTCATTAATTGAGAAGACTGTTTTTATGCATTGCAGGACTTTCTTTTTGAAGGTGACAATGATTATATAGTCATTTTGATAATGGATAATCACATGGAATATACTTAATAAATGCCTCCTCTAGGTTATCTTTGGTTATAATGTCCCCCAAAAGCTCCATAAAGAGGGAACACAGGGAAAACAAACAGTAACTAGGAAATAAAAAAAGGAGGATGATCCTAGACAGCCAATCACACTTAATAAAACATATATTCCTTTTGACCATTCTCATTTGCACTTGTGAAGAAATTCGTGTGCTTTTTACAAGATTACTAAATTTTCCTGCCATAATATTGACTGAATGTACTGATGATCTATAGAAAATGTTTCCAATCACCTTGAATACCAATATTTGAGCAATGGTGCCTGACTGCTACACTATGTGCATGAAAACTGTCTCTCAGGGCAAAAGCAATGCCAGCTTTTCCTTTTAAAACTTTTCTAATCTTTCACATTGAATAGCAATATTATACCTAAAACACTTGCAACAACATAACACAAAAATAGCAAATCCAAGTATTTAAATATTATTAAATGTTAACGTTAAAGTAGACCATGCAACTGCAGTTAAACCTTACGTGTAATGAGTCTAATGCACTCCTTAATTATGCTGTCATAGGCTTTAACAAAATTTCATACACAATTCCTTTTAGAAAAATTGAAGTGGGCAAAAAAAGTTCTGTTGCAAGAAGTCGCATTAATACACACATGAGGCATCTGAAATGAAAAGCCATTTAGATCAACAGAGCAGTCTTGTGACATTTGACAAAATTAGCTGCAGCTCTCCACATGGGCTGACACCAGAGACTGACTGCTCTTAACCTCAGAGGAAGGTAAGAGGATCAGGAAACTAGGCCTCCAATTTAAAGAAGTCTGAAGGAGACCATGGTCACATAGTCATCCTTACTTCATCCCACCTTCTTTTATCACTCTTTCCAACCTGCCCTGGTGAGGGTGTCATGCCACCCCCCCTGCCACAGGCTGCTGGGTCATGACTTTGCCCTTTCCCTCATCAAGCAAGTGCACATCAGCTGGGAAGTCTCCAGCTCTTCTTTTCCTCTCACTCCAGTACACTAGATACAACTGCTTAGTGCAAGAAAATAACAGCACTACCTTTGATATTTCTCTAAGTATTTTTGATTAATGAAATATCAAGCTTCCCAGGGGTTTGGCACCGTAACCATACATTTATGCTCAACAGTGTTCAGCTGTGAGGTGCTGGGAACCAAGCAAGAGGTGATGGCTGGAGACAGAAGTATAGTGTTGCACCTTGGGCTTCTCTATCTACCCCAAATTAATCAAAAAAAATTCTCTACTGGCATTTTAATACCAGCTGCTATCTTCACTTGCTATATTTCTGTGTGCAAGATAAAATTTGCTAACATCTGAAAAAGTTGGCTGAGTCTTTTCTTGTTGGAGCTTTGTTTGACCATATGGCACTGCTTCAGGGATGAATTCATTACCAATGTGCCTCCAGAAATTCCCTAAAACTTAATTTTCTATCATACTCCATATTTGCTAAGTCACTGAAAAATAATGAGTAACATCTTTGTGCAAATACTGGATTATTAGTAATAATATTGCAAATATTCACGTATTCTTGATTTATCAGGCAATCACAATTATGCTGTCTTCTGCTTAAGAAAAAACTCTTCTCCTGCTAACGTCTTCTCTAGCCATCTGTCCGCAAAAGATTATTGTTTGCTTTCTGATGTTAGCCTCATGGTTGCCTTTTCTGCAAAGCTCCAAGTTTGCATAACATGCTGAGAATGGCATGGAATGAAAAACTGACCTAACAGGTCTATTTTTCAGCAAGAATCAAATGGCAGACTAAATCCGCTGATGAAGGCAGTTGACTTTTGCTGGCTTGTTTTGTTAAAGGTAACGGCTACAGAATCTGAAACTTTATTAAGTATTTTATATAGCAGATAAAGTACAGTTGATGTATTCCCTGTCTACTGGATGGAAAAATTTTGTATACTGTGGAAATAACACTTGTGTTTTTCTTGGCCCACCTGAGCTCCCCGTTTTCGTGCTCTCTTCTTCTAGTCAACTTTGCTGATCATGGCTCCTTAAAAGCCTGGACTATTTACAGAGCTCTTTACTGCTACAATTTCTAGATCTCTTTCTCTCTTCACATAGTGTGAAAATACTGTTTATTTCCTTGTGCGCTTTTGAATTGAAATACAGTGGGATGAAAATGTATTTAAATGGCTATAGTTTTGTAAGCACAGAACTGGTAAAATCACTGTAAGAAGTTTGTCAGATGATAATGTCCTTCTCTAATTACTTTGCATTTTCAACCTTCAAACTAGAATTGTCTACTGATTTCATGGCTCAATAAACAGAAATAAATTTCACATAATTTGATAGCAAGGATACATTTTCTTATTCATAACATGCAATTCTAGCTGCTTTTTCCTTGTAATGCATCATAGTACATCTGTTTTACACAGTAATATTTTATTCAAAAAAATATTGAATAACTCTTGGCCCCTCTCTGACATGTCCTTTCATCTTTGCCTACCTTCCCTTCACAAAAAAA
>VZTL01070866.1:0-21225 GCA_013400535.1 Scopus umbretta
TTTTTTTTTTTTGCTAGGGCTTAAGGTTCTCTACTTTGCTATCACATCTTTTGCCTCCAAGGGCTGATTTGTAATCATCTTCTTTTTTCTTCTTTCTCCCTAGGACTTAAAAAAAGCAGGTTTGCTGATCTTTGCTAACAAGCAAGATGTTAAAGAGTGTATGACAGTAGCTGAAATATCTCAGTTTCTGAAACTGACTTCAATTAAGGATCACCAGTGGCACATTCAGGCATGCTGTGCTCTAACTGGAGAGGGGTAAGAGTTACTCCTGTCTGTAGAAGGGGAATCTTGAATTATTTTGGTATTTTTATTGTGGTGGTTGGTTTTAACATGCATTCCTCCCCTGTCAATAATATTCTTACACTTAAAAGACGTTTGGGCACAGAACATACTGACTTAGGATCAGCGTGATCTGAAAAGCAACTTTCACATCAAATCCGCAGTCTCGCCTCGCAGTGAGAAAACTGTATGATTTGGGCCTAATGAGGGCAGGGGTGGGACCGACCTAAAATCTGTTCTGGTTTATCAAGAACAATCATAATGAGAGAGAACTTCAGTGTACGTCTTGAAGTGCTGGGATCTGAAGTCTCTCACCCATAGCTTGCATAAGAAGATCTAGGAAATGCTGCGCTTGGAGTGAATTGTTTCTGGAAATGATTCCGTCAGTCAGAATTACAGAGTTCTTAGGAAGAATTTAAATTGGTACCATGGAATTATCTTTGAAGTTATCCTGAGAAGTGCATGTATTCCTTAAAAACTATCTCTTTTGTTTACAGACTGTGCCAAGGACTCGAATGGATGATGTCAAGACTTAAGATCAGATGATTTTTAATGACCTCTTTGCACAGACATTGCTTAAAAAGAGCTGTACCCATGATTACCTTCACAGTGGCAGAATTAATGGGTTAGATGTATTTATACTGAACTGATTTCAACTTTATTTTCTACATAGATGCACACACACACACATACGTGTATATAAATTAAGACCACTCAGCAAAAAGAAAGATGCGGCTGATGGCTCCAGTTTGGTTTCCTGTTTGTTTTCCTCTGCGGACGTGTCTGGAAGCTGTGATGCACCTCCTTTTCAAGATACAGCCACTCGGAACGGTCCAGTGTTGGGCGTGGTGAAGATGAGGCGAGAGGAAGGAGCTTTTAATTTTGAGTTTTATTACTCCGTTGTAGTCCTCTCTAGTCGAAGACGTTGGCTTCGTTATTCCAGTAAATCAGCAAACAAATCAATGGCGTAGATACCAACTTTCCAGTATTTTTAAGGTTACCGATGTTACAAACGCAAAAATGTTTTCCTGTATGTGTACTGTACATATTTGTGTATATTTATACCTCAATTTTAGGTTAATTGCAATCTGTTCAGACCAGTGTGTAAAGCGGAATCAGTATGTTGACAGTAGTACTAATATTTGACATCGCCAACGCGTCACAACTTCTTTTCCTTTGTTATCTGTATGGCTGTCAGGTCCATCAGACAGTTGGCTGACCACAACGTTATAAAGCAGACTCTCTCTTAAGACCATCGCTTGTTTCTCACGCGATTTTTCAGTTAGGGAGGATGCCATAATGGATTGAGTTTCAAATTACAGTATCAACAAAAGAGTAAAAATCTGCCAAAGAGTTTAAAACGAAACGGATTTTCTTTTTTTATTGTAGTCATCATTGGATTAGGTGATTCCAAAAAGCACACGTCATGCTGTCCTGTGGAACTGCTTTCCTTTTTCTGCAGTACTGTTCATTTATGGTTCGCATCTCGTAGAAGTACCTTTAGGTGTCATAAAGGGAAAAAATGTCATCATTTTTTTTTCTTAACCAAAGAAGAGGTGCAAAAGTATGTTTAAAAGTCCCACTGGAATCTTGCAGGTCATACTCTGTGTTAAGTGTTTTTCAGAGGAAGGCACAGTTCTCTTTGATCACGTGAAATGTGTATTTATCTATATGCAAGGGATGGAGCTGGGGTGGGGAGGGGGAACACACCAGATTACACTACTTGAAGAGCTGTAAGTGAGCGCTTGATCGTGTTCCCGCACAAGTTCCAGGGCAGTACTTCTTGAAAATGTAACTCCCTTGTGTGGTCCCCAGGTGAGTTATAAAGAAGCGTCAGAACACTATGTGATTATCTTTTCTTACTGTAGTACCTAACGGGATGGACGTCCCATGCCGGAGCCGTTCAGAATTACCATTTTAAAGGATCCAGGCTTTTCAGTGGGATGACAGTTGGATGGTTTGAAACGCCGTCGGTACTGTGAAAGCGTACGTAGCCTTAACTGTAGGCTTTTATGTTGGAGACGTATGTTCGGGGAGTACAGCAAAATGAAATAAAACTTTGTTTAAAATGTCCTTCCCTTTCTTAGCTCACACATCTGATAAGGACGGAAAAGACATTTTAAAGAAAAAGCTGAGTTTGAACTTTTTAAGGTGCTTATCTTTGGTTATGGGATAATCTAGTCGGCGCACCTGCCTTCCCGTTTGCCTGCTTCTCTGGGGATCACGCTGTGACTTTGCGGGGAAAAGAAGGGAGGCAATTTCAAAAGTCTGTATTTAACAAAGGCAGGTAAAGAACTTAACTTTTTAATATATTTTTGGTATCTCTTTATGATGCTCACTGGCTAGGGAATCTGCTGTCTTTGTTAAACATTTTAATGTGTACATGCATATATTTATAGTGCATGCACATAGATATTGGTATTTAACTGGTGTATTGCGAAATGTATAAATGTTTGAAGAAATAACAATTTAATGCAAAGACTCTCAGTTTATCTGATAGTATCTTCAAGAAACGAGCTCTCTGCACACTTGCATATGAAATGGAATTGTACATTTTCTAGTCTTAAAAAAAGAAAAAGCAGACTTGCTTATAAACCTAAGCGTTTGGGTTTTGAGTCTTATGTCTTCCCTTTCATCCTGTTAAAATATTTGCCTTTAGTATTGTTAAATCTGAATCTGCACAGGCCGTGTGTGTTGGGGTTTTGTTTGTTTTTAAGAATACAAGTTGTTCCTGTTGATGAAAGAAAAATCATGGAATGGAGAGTATTCTAATACCTGCTGCGTGCTGAAACTTGCTGCTTACTCCTTCGCTTAAATTTGTAGGACTCGGTACGTCCATATAATGGAAGTGTGGTGGTTTTTTCCGGGTATGGCTTATGTTGCAACCAGACGTGTTTACACATCAGTGAACTTAACGTTTACTCTTTTTCCCTCTCATTTATCCTGGCCACTTCCACTTTCTGTGGCCTCCAGGATACTGCGTGGTTCACTTCATCTTTGTTTCACAAGCAGCAACAGACCCTCGTAGGGAGTTGGAAGTAACTGCACGCCTGAAGACTGCCCGTTCAAACAATACCTTTTGTGCCCTAAAGAGTAAATCCCTGTCTGTGTCTTGGGCGGTGCGCAATCCAGCCTTAACCCAGCTACAAAGAAGGCGTGTGTTCTGTCGCGTGTAACGATGAGTCCTTTTTTCTATCTATTTTGTGATCCCATAGTATTTTGGAGGGCAGATTTGCTCTTCAGTAGCAAGAACTCGGTGGTGGTGGCCAGCGGTTTCTGACGCGTCGTGTGCCTGTAGCGTTCTCGACTGGACCTGAGGAATCAAAGACACGCCTTTGGTTTAAACTCTGGATTTGCAGTCCCTAAGGATGATGGATTTTGTCCGTAGCAGCTGGGAAACTCTTTGTCACCCTGTTGTAAACGGGGGTGACGATTCCAAGTTCTCGCCTAGCATGGTTGGTGTGATCGTGCTTTAAGCGCATAAAGCATAACGAAAACGCAATAGTGTCATCCAGAGGCTGCCGTGGAAGTTTTTGTAGGAACGTGTGCCTGCCTGAGGGTTCTCTGTGAGAACAGGTTGCTTGCTCAGGTACCAACGAGCTGAACGTTGGAAGAATACACGAGTACATGCACTCTCGTGGTAGTGTTGTGGCTGTGACGGTCCTTTCCTACGCACCTTGCCTTTTGTGTCATGTTAGAAATGGTTTTAAATTGAGTCACCTAGTAGAGCTGGGGAAGAGCAGGCAAACTTTTGAACACGCAAACCCGTTTTGTACGTGCTTCTTGTTTACGGCTCTTTTTGCTTTTCCCTGAAGGACAATTCACGTTTTTCTCACAACTCTGTCCATAGAAAAGCGAGTTAGCTTTGCATCAACGCTGCTTTCAGCTTCACTCGGTTATTGTTTGGAAGTGATTGCCGTGACCTTGATTTGTATTGCTTTTGCGTTTTCACCCTCTGTGTATTGTGTTGCCTTGGCTTTCAGCTAAAGCTTAAGATTACTTTGCTTTTGTTCTTCATTAAGTTTATTAGGATATTACACAGAAAAAGGGAGGGGTCTTTAAAAACAGTTGTTTAAGTTTGTGCTGTAGAATGCCATTTTACTGGCAAAAAAAATAGACCAGTAACTCATATTTCAGTAATCTAATACTTAAAATGTTCTTTTGGTTTAGCAAGTAATGAACTTGGTAAATCAGCTCTAGAATATGCTGCCTCTGTGATCTGAAAATTACACAGGTTTTTAATTATGAGGAAAGGTGGGCTATAGAACTTGGAAAATGTGAACAGGGATCTACCTAGCTTCATTTTTAATTTTTTTTTTTTTTTTTTTTTTCCCCGGGGGGGCTTAATAGCTGTTTTCCTATTCATTGTGTGGTATGTTGNNNNCTGGTTAATTTTTATATTGTACAGAAACTTCTTTTGAAAATGTTCTTCACGTCAGATAGTAACCTTCATTCGTAACAGGATCGGACTCGCGTACCGCCCTTCGCCTGTTAAGCCAGATTTCTTGTGAGTAAGGACACGAGTTGGGTGAGGTTTTTTTAAGCTTTTCCTATTTTTAAATTTAGAAAACTTAGCTGATACTGAATATAAGTTAGAAAACGTTGCTTTACCTAGAAGGCTGTAAATCATTCTTTGTACATCATCAGCTCAGTGTTACCCTTGTCTAAAATACTTCCTGCATCAAACACTGTGCAGGGTAGAAGAGGTGGCCAAGAAAAGACGTACTCTCCTGCGGAGAGATTCAAGGATTAAAAACAAACCCAAAAAACCTCAGATTGGAAAGTCTGAGCACTTTTATGGCTAATAAATTGAAGACTTGGTAGTGTACGATAGCGGAATGGTAACCGATCCAGTTTAAGCTGTGTCCATATTATGTTCTCATGAATGAATGTTTTCACCATGTCCTCAACTCTCTCACTACATTCTTTTTCAAAACCTTGAATCCTGTTGCCACAGTCCGGTACTCGGCCTGTGCGTGCTGCTCCAGACCCGAGCCCGCCCTTCTGGCTCTCCGGGGAGCAGGGGGCAGGCGTCGGAGGGAACCCAGCTCTTTGTCCGTAGGCTCTACCCAACGTTGGATTGCAACACTAAACCTCCACCACTAAACCTGAAATTCTTTGAGTATGAAGTAAACTTCTCGGATTAGTATACTACTGATGTACTTACGTTATAGTATATTATCTGCCTGTTTTGTACAAATGCCAAGTCCGTATGTACATGCATTAATCACATGAGCAGGGTCGTACTTCTTTCGATCACTTGTATTTTGTACTTCTCTTTCAACAAAAGTTTGTCGTCTTTCTGAAAGAAATGCATAAAGCGTGTGGCTAACACTGATACTGCAATAAAATGTCATTCCAGAACATACAAAATTATTGCTTCGAATTAATACCGAGACTTGCAAGGGTTGCATTTCCTGGCTTGAGCACTCCTCTGTCTGAAATTAAAGCATGTTTATTCAAGTAATTTAGCTAAAACTTTTTTTTTTTTTAATGTATTATAATAAAGTTCAATTACAGTTCGATTAAGTAACTTTTCCTGAAATTCTATCAGAACATTCCTTGAATTGTTTCTCCCTTACCGCTTTCGGTCTTTCCGAAAATCTAATTTTCATTTAGTCGAAGGGGACTCATTCAGGTTCTTTTAGTTCTCGCTGAAGAGGCGAAACACAAATTTGCTCTAGAATTGTTGGGGGGGAGCTGCGTACAAGCGTACGTACACATTTATTGATAACTTCAGAACTGCTAATGCTTGAAAAACTACCAGTATCTATTATTTTAAGATGAAAGCGCGTGTCAAAACTTGACTGATTGCATTAAATCGTGTGTGTGTGTGTGTGTTGCGGTGACACTTTTCAAGCAAAGATACGATTTCTGCCCTAGTACGTGGGTTGTCTCGGCGTTATGGGGGTGAAATGCGCTGTTCTGCCAAACCCGTGGTGACGGTTTTTGTATTGGGGGTTTGGCATTTGGGACAAGTTTGGTAATGAGTGTGCGTTGGCTGGTTTTAAATAGAATGGGGATGAAAATTAAGGGTGAAATGCTCCTTTCCTATAGAAAACGCTGAATTCCAGCCGTGTCCCGCTCCTGCGTGTACCGCATGCTGGTATTTGCAGCCGTGGGAGTGGGGGGGCATTGCAGGTAACCTCTTCGAAAGCAAAAGAGATGAAACCAAAGCTGGGTTAAAAAATACAGTTACCGTGTGACTGTACTAAAGGTGTGTTGCTGGTCAGCTCTGCAGCCCGAACAGTTGTTCCAGGTGTGTTAATTTTGGACTTCTTGCTCTGGTTCTAACGGCGCCAGGTTCCTGTCCAGGTGGCGATCCCGTGGAATAACTTTTCTGATAAGTAACGCGTAGGCAGGTGTTGTTAGCGGAGGGTTGAGGAATAAGTCAGGGCATCCACCCCTCTGCAGCAGTGGTGTAATAAGTGGGAAAATGCTTTTCCGCACTCCTTATCCTTCTGCCTCCGATTTCAGCTGTGTGTCTAGCCGAAGTCCTTTCCTTTGCGACACGCTTTTCCCGTTTGGGTGGGCTGCGGCTCCAGCCCCTCCCTGACGCTGGCCGGTGCGTCCCTGTCGCACGCTGCTGCGCTCCCGCTCCGTACGTTTTTTTTGCTGGAGGGTGAAGGAACGGTGAGCTAACTTCAGCACCGTGCCCGCTCTTGGGCCGTGTCCTGCCTGTTTCTTTTCCTCTTCACTCTTGTTATTCCTGGACTTTGCCACGACTTTTCTGAAAACTGCTCTTGGTTTTCTTTTGAATCCAATTAAATATAAGGTGATATATAAAAAACACCCCAGACACCGTTTTCAGATACTGATTTTTGTCTGGTTTAGTACAGGGTTCCTCTGAACGGCCCGGTCCTCGGGCCACGGGCCTGTCGCTTGCCTCGCGTGCCCTTGGTGCGCCTAACCTTAGTCTATAGATCACCACACTGGCCCATAAAAAAAAAAAACCAACATATAAAATAAGTCTTTCTGAAGGTTTTAATTCCAGTATGGTTGTAGCATTAAATACCTTCATTCTTTTTAACTGCGCACAAGAAACACGTTTGCCACGGCTAAACTCTGACCATTTTACTTCTGCGCCCAACAGCTGAATATCTTGTGTAGAGCAGACCTGCTGAAACGAGCCTTGGCGCATTTAGATCTGGTGTATGAAACTGTAAATAGACTTTTTAACAGAAAATGCTGTTACTTTGAAAGTTAAAGACTGCCGTGTTCTTTTTAATTGTGGGGTTTTTTTTTAACTAAAACATAATATAGTACTTTTTTGATCCTGTTACTACTTTTAAAATTACAGGTCATGTCATTACTCTCTTGTTGCACAGTCTATGTTGATTTGTTCTCTCTGAATATGGTTCTTTAACATGAGGTTGAGTTAGATGCAAAACTACCGAATAGTCAATGTCTTCAGAGTTAATTCCTGTTATTAACTTTTTTGTTCTCTCTTGCTTTTTGCCCCTGTCCTGATTCTTCAGAATTGGAAGGCACTTTCTTCCCCCCTCCCAAAAAAAAAAAAATATATATATATATGTGTGTGTATATATGTGTAGGCAAACTATTGGGGTCATACAAAGAGTAACAATGAAAGTTGTCTAAATTTTTTGTACATAAATAAAGATTTAGTATAAATGCCAGTACTCTTGAAGACTTGCTTCTGAGGTCCTTGTACTGTTGAATCCTGACGGACACCCCGTTATTACCTGTATGTATCGCTTTGAAACATGAATTAATGGATGCATTTTAGAGCTGTGTAAACAACTAATAAACCTAACTCTTTGTATTAAGTTGGCCAGATAACGTCTTCATTTTAGACTCACCGTACCATTTTCACAACTTGTTTTTCGAGGCGATAGAAGAATTTTGAACTTGTTCAGCAGAGTATGTTTTGCCAGCGTAGCCGTTGCAGTAGCACGTGAGGATTGTTTGTAGGCCCGTGGGCGAGGATGACTTGGGCATATGTTTGGTCTCCTCCTGGTGCGACGGTGGCCGGTCAGCCGGGGGGACGCTGGCCTGAGCGGCGTTGAGCTTGCGCCACGTGAGGCTGTGCGAGTCAGTAAGTCTTCCCTTACTGTCGCGATACGGATGTTCTTGTGCTTTTAGAGATCACTCACTTGTATACAGCATACTAAGCAACAAATAATCCGATTGCTTCGTTGGTTGAGAAGTGGGTTTTTGGTTTGTTTAATTTTTTTGAAAGGCTTTGAATATATTTGACGATGTATTTGAGGACGGGTTGCCGCTGCTGGTAGCACGTTCCCGTCAGCAGGACGCTTGCAGCAGGAGTTAACGGGCCAGGCGTCGAATCTGTTTTGCTCCGCAGGTGCTGTACTGAACAGGCTAGCTGGTAAATGAAGGGAAGTCTTCAACTTTACTTGACAGCCAAATCTTCGTAAGAACTTGCGCTCTCTTATTTTCCATCCAGACTTTCCTAAAACGTGTCTCAAGAAACAAAGCGAGGAGAATGATTAGTTTCTTAAGAACGTGTTAACATAGTAAGGGAAAGCTGCTTTCCAAAGCACGTTTTTTTAACAGTAAGTTTTCTCTCTCCACAGAACAGCTTTTGCGTGCATCAGCCAGGTGCCTAGGAGAGAAATCAAAACCGCTGTGAGTTGATAATAGTTTATTAAGTTGATGATCATAATTTATTAAGACCAATAAGATCCTCTTTTACAGGACCTCAGAAATCCTTGCACCTTCCTCCTCCGCACGCCTACGCTCTACCGGTCGCCTCTGGACCTGGGCACAGAACGTGAACCCGTGCTATCTGTGCAAGAGACGCAGGGGCTCCTTAAAACGACCGGCTTTACACACCGTGCCCTGGCCGCTAGCTGTGAAGCCTTTCATCCGCTGCACAGAGAAACTGAAGTGCACAGTTGTAGAGTAACTGTGATTTCTGAGGTTGCCCCTTTTGCGTTCCTTTGTTAATGTACGTAATATGCCGAGGTGAAGGTGGTCTGATACGGACATTTTTGATAGGAGATCTGTTTGGGGGTTTTTTCTGCTTCTGGTAGCAACAACCCAAGCCCAGCTGCGCCCGGCGAATCTCAGCATCGCTTGCCCTCCGGGTGCCTTGTACGAAGAATCCTTTAATGATGTGTGCTGATAAACTGCCCCAGCTGAACCCTGTTTTTATCAGTGGTGGGCTATTCCCTACGGGTAAACTCCTGCAGAGAGGAACAAGCCCCTCTTCACCATCCGGTGGACAGGAGCGGCCTGAACCCAGGCAGAAGAGTTTTTCCACCGTGTGTTTAGACCATTAATTCGTACCTTTCCTGGTGCACTTAAGGAGAATGCTGGGATAATGCAAAAAAAGGTGTGTATTGGTTAAATTGGGTAGCTCTTAACTGAGATAAGAATGGGATTTTCCCACCTTACGTGGGATTTTTGCTGCCAGCCAGCAGCGACCGCCGCTATTTCATGCTGAGCCTAGCGAAGGAGTGAGAGGTCCAGGACAGAGGGCGGCTGGGGCGGGCAGAGGGGGAATTTGGAGGGTATCTGGGCTTCGGCTAGTTTGAGATTTACAACTAAACCTTATTTCTGTTTTTTCTGAAAGCAAGAGGTCCCTCTGGATTTTGACCAACAGGTTTCTCCTCCCCATTCCTCCTCACAGCCCTCGGGGAGAGCCAGCTCAGCTTTGCAGGCCGAGTCATTTTTTCAAAAGGCGTTTCTGCCTGGAAGCATGGTACAGAATATGTGCTGTGCTAGAGATTTATAGGGGCAAAGCGAATAGAACTATTGGTTTTGCTGTTTTTCGGTGGTGAGCAGAGATTTACCGAGGGGACTATGGGTCCCTTCCCACACCGGCAGCAGATGGTGAGGCCCGTGTATTCCTGTTCGCACGGCACAGTTGGACCCATCTGCACCCCACAAAGCAACGACAGCGTGACTGGAGCTGCTCCAGAAAGATTATAATTATCTCCGCTTTTCTGCCAGTCAAACCTTGATCCAAAACCTGAGTTATCACCCGTTTCTGAGCACGGAGAGCGGGTCGGGAGCCAGCGTTCACCTCCCACCCAGCGCTCCCTTTTTGAAGCTGCTGCAAAGGATTTCTTGCTCCAGCTCCACCTTGGGCCGCTTCTTTCCAGGGAGGCCAGATGGGGGCAGGATCCTCCCTTTTATTAGCAAATACTTCAGTCTGAAAGCTATTTTTTAAAGGGAATTTTTGCTATATCCAAGGTGATCAAACTCTTTTAAGCCTGCGCTGCCACCAAAAGAAATTCCCTTCCCCGCTCCCTCCCTCGCGGCACCACGAACGCTTGTGTGGTGCTTGGGTACCTAGCTGTGATAAAAGTACTTTTACTTGTATCCTTCTGAACGATTTCTAGCTAAATCAGTGTGGCTCAGGCTGCTCAAACAGCTTTTTTGGTGCTGGCGAGGGGTGGGACTAGGTGGTGAGGAGCAGAAAGAGGGCAGGACCGAGGTGGGATGGAAAGAGCTGGAGACGTTGGGAGGATCAGCGTTCCTTTGTGGCACTAGTGCTGGTTTAGCACCCGAGCCCGCTTTCGTACGCAGTATAATTTCAACTAATTTATGTGATGCCTATGCCCAGATCGTGGCTTGCTGCTAAACTGAGACACGGGCTGAGCCGCCCCGCTGCAGCGCGGCATTGCACTCAGCATCTTCTTTTGGGCAAACAAGAGAAAACTTCGTGCGTGGAGCCAAGAGTGTGTTAGCCTGATGTTTTAATGTCTAACCACGATACAACAGCCCCGTTACACTGATGAGACCAGACAAGCCCTGAGACTGTGGCCCTGTGCTGTCGGGTGGAGAGAGAGCCTGTGGCCTTTTTTGTGGCAATGTCCTATTTGTCACCCTACACCAGGTAACGTTAACAGCTGAAACCAGCAGTGGCAAACCGGGGACCCGGCAGAGGCTGTCACCGATGTAAGGGGGTTATTGGGTAAAGAGCCATGGGCTGAAGCCATTGGCATGGTACAGATCATCGCAGACTTCAGCAGAAACAAGATCTGAACACTTGCATTCACTCACCCGCCAGTGGTGAGGAACCCCAAGCACGAAGCTGCGTGGCATCTTAAGGCGGGGAAGGAAATCCTATGCAGGTGCGAAATTTCAAAACCCTGTTTTCATTTGAAAAATGTGAAGTAGCCTTACCTTTGCCCAGCAAAACACCTGCGTTTGCTACGGGTCTCTCCTAGGGTTCACAGGCATAATAAACCATTAACGTGAAATTGGTAGAATTAAGGGAAAAGTCTTGGGACAAGCCCTGTTGTGTAGGTGAGGTTTGCAGTGACTGTTTTGGGGCTGGGGGTGAGGGACAGAGGACTCCCGAGAAGCCGTGGGAAGCGGGGCAGCGCGCTGCGTGCCCTGCCCGGGGGGGACGCCCTCCCCAGCCCGCTCCCGAGCTGCCAGGCTGTCACTCTGTGTCCTCGTGCGCGAGCCTGTCTGAACAGATCCCCTCTTACGCAGAAGAGAACGGGGGGGAAAAACAGGACCAGATTACGGGAGATGCGGTTTTGAGTCATAGCATCTGCGTGGGTAGGATGTGTCACATAAACTGCCTTGTTTCCCAAACTGCGGCACGTATAAACTTACTTTCTTTTGCACTTAACTGTTACTAAGCCTCGCCTGGGCTAATGTTGTTGGTTTCCTTAGTAACTCGGTCCCTCAGAGGGAACAGCAGAAAGTGGGCCGACCGCGGTGCGTTGCAAGGGGTACCACAAAGTGTGCCGAGTCCGGTCCCGCCGTCGGTAAGTCGGGAGCGGCGGGTCACCAAGGCGGAGGCCGGGCCATGCTGGGAGGGAAAACTCGCTCGTGCTCGGCTTGGGAGGGCTGCGCCTGTCCGTGCCCCGTGTCCCCCCCGGTGTAGGCTGGGGGTGGCATTTGGGGAGGTGATGTAGCTGCAGGTGATGGACGTCCGTGTCGTAACCGCTTCGGTCAGTTCTCGCTGCGCAAACCCACGCTAATAAAACGTCACTAAACCGTGATTTAGTTCTTCTGACCAAACCAGGGGCAGGGTCTGAGCATTGTCTCAAAAATGGAGATCCAAATACAGTGTTCTGACTGAATCCACCATAAAGCCTTGGTGTTTGATTCTGTACTTAAACCAAATCCAGACTCGTCCCAGAGCCCTCCCAGATCTCTGCCCATCCCTTGCTCCATGCAGGAGGCTTCTCCCAGCAGCAGCTTGCGTGTCGCTGTGCCTCAGCACGTGCTCCTCGGCGCTGCCCTTGAGCAGCAGCCACCTGGGCTTCGTCCCGTCCCAGCCCTGTGGATCCAGGAGTAGGTCTGATGCTGATTTAATGTGGTTTTTAATAGCTGTGACCACGTGTCGCCAAAATCGAGGGCGGCCTCTGTCGGAAGGGTTAGTACCCTAGTATCTTTGCAGTGGTTAGTTTCTCGCACCGCTGCACTGTTCACAGGATTTTGGTTTTAGCAAAGTCTTACTGCTAAGTCTGCTGCAAATTGCAGCCAAGCAAAGAGCAAAAAAGCCAATGGAACCGTCGCTGCGGGTTCTGTCATGAGGTGCTGCTGTGCACGAAGAGCACAGAGCTGGCGGCTCTGGAGCTGGAGTCAGAGGCTACGCTCTCCATTAAATGTGAGATGAGCTGATGAGACAAAAGCTGTAACGCCACGTCACGGCTAGCGCGGTGGCCGCCTGCGTGCCACAGGTGCTCTACATCAACGGGAGAGCCCACTGCCACGGACAGCTGCTGCCTCAGGGACACCTCCCGTGGGACACCGGCCTCAGAAGTCTTCTCTGTAGGCAACCCGGCATGAAAACAAACAAGGAGCAATGGATTAGGAGTCTCAAAATTCCACCTTTCAAAATAAAAATAAAATTTGTCTTCACATGCCAATCACCTGCATTAGAAAAGTCTCTCTAACTTTAAGCCGTGCAACAAATCCATAAATCTAGATCTTTGCTCCAGTCATTAGTAATAGGATGGATCTTGGTTTTTAGAGTCAAATTGATGGATAAGCAGACTCATCAGTCCGGTATATTAAAAGGAAAGGCGATGCATAAACTCAGTATATCAAAGATACCAGGGAGGGAACAGCAGATTGCAAGGACCTGGGCGGGGGGAAGCAGTTGCAGCTGCACTAGAAGGGCAACAACAAGAAGTATCAATTATTAAACACGGGAGAATGTTAAAAAGAATAGAAGTTTTAATTTGACATTTTTAGCTCATTAATGGCTTCTGAAGGAGAACACTGCGGAGCCCCTTTTGCAAGCAGTGGGACAGAGGGGCTCAGCAGTCCTGCGGCAGCGAGTGAAGAGGCTCCTGGCAGCTCCACGCTGCCTTCCTTCCCTCCATCAAGTGGTAGGTAAGGAACACTTTCATGCTCGCTGCGCGCCTTAATTTATTGAATTCTGTAACGAGGGAAGTGCTGCAGTGGTTTGGGAAAGGACCTGACTGCTTCTCTTGAGCAAGTACTTTATTTGCTGTGCAACTTATTGCTCCCCGAGGGTGTTCCGAAGGAACCAAACGCAGTGTGGGTACTGCAGGGTCGCGCTTGTTCCTGCGGCTCTTCCTACTGCCGGGGGACAATGGAATGGTTTTTTCCTGCTTCTGAGTCTGAAAAAACTTGAAATTCCAGCCTCTCGGGCTGCCGCCGCAGGATGTGGCCCCTGCCCTCCTCCAGATAGAGGGAGGCGCAGGTCCCTTGCTAGTTCTCACCTGGGGCATCGCCCCGTGCAGGTTTTGGCCCTGAATTTGGGCTGTGTGGTGCTCAACGTCGCCTGCGCCTAAAAGAAGAGTTGCTTGGAACCTCTGCCAGGATTTGAGCCTGCAGTTTCACAGAAGGAGGGCGCTTCTGTGACTGGGATACTTTTAAGACCATAAAGCCACTGCAGCTGGTCTTCCCTTAGATAATGATGCTTTTAGATCTGTTGTCTTAAGGAAGCAGCTGTGGCAGCCAATATTTTTATCATCTGAAGTAAGGATTATAACGTGTACTGAATTTCAAATTTACTCAGCCTGACATTGAACAAAACTAGTTTTTTAGTCCTTCGGGTATTCATGTATAAACCCAGTTTATTCTGATTTCACGTGAATGAAAGTTGAAGTGCAATTAACTTCCTCCAACTCCTATCTTAATCTGTTAAAACTTGAGCTTTGAGTTGCATGGGCTTGCTCTTCGGTTCAGCTGCGCTTTCAGCTCTTCATCTTTCTGTTAAGCTTTCGGGGTGGAAATCCTGCTCGTGCAGGAATTTTTGTAACTGCTTTTAAAAGCTCCTGTGTTTTGCTCTAGAGATGGAGCCTAACGGATTTCAGCTGGCTCTGTATTACAGAAACAGAGTTATCCCTGTCTGGTCTCTCCTGTGCCAATCGTGTTTTTGTAGACTATCCTCTTTCCTCTAAATCATCAGTTGAACGTGCCGCTAAAAACTCAGTCACCTCTTAGCCCAAATAAATGCTGATAATGTCACAGAGTAATTTAATCATCTCTTTCAAAGGCCAGTAACCCCATGCTCAAGTTAGTTTTTCTATCTTGGGGTGCGCTTTTGTCGAAGACAGTCACGTGGCAATTTCAGGGGGATTTTGCTGGCCTCCTGCCGTGCCTGCGATGCTTCCTCTGCAGCCGCTTGCGCCCCTGCCCCCAGTGATCCCCGGGAAGCTCTTCTGCCTCGCTCAGCTCACTGCAGCACCCGTCCCGAGCCATTGCAGCGGTCAGGTCTAGCACCCAGGCAGCTGTGCCGGCACACGGAGAGAAAGGGGAATCGCCTTCGGTGTCTGCAGTAAGCAGCCCAGGAGAGAAACACCTTAAACCATCGTCACTGCCAAAGGGTAAAATTATAGCGCTACAATAAGTTGCCAGCGTGAGAGTTAGGCGCTAGGGGCCCAGGACCCTAACGGTAAGTGGCTGCTTAACTCCAGTGGATTTCACTGGCAATTAGAGAAACGCCTTCTAAAACTCAGGCTAACAACAGAGGCCTCACTGGAAGATGTATGGCACTGTTGACAGTCTGATGGAGATCCTGAAGGCACTTTGCTTCTGAAAGTCTACTTCTAGTCTTGCTTTAGTCTGTCTTGTTTCTGGTTTGTTTTTTTTAAAAAAGTCTTTCTATAGGTAATTTGGGATCGACATGTTTTCTGGTATTTATAAACGGTGAAGGAGATGGGTTGTGTTTAAACAGACAGGTTTTGCTAGCTTTCAACAGACAGTTTCACTGCAGGAATGACTGCGTTCAAACCTGAAAATTATCTACTTGCTTTTCAGTATCAAAGCCAAAAAAACTCAACAAGCAAAAATATTTGTGCCATGTTTGTTGATCAGAAATCTGTGGATTAAAAACACTTCTGCGAGAGTTAGATCGCTTTTGAACGTTTACTGCATATTTCAGCAAGTGTTTCAGCAATTTTCTTGCTGGTGTATTTCCACCACTCTCGACCTGCTGTGGTTCAAATCCAGCCCAAGACTGGCTGCGAGTCTCAGGACAGGCAGGAGGGGGCTGCAGAGCTGTCTGCGCCCCGCTGACTGAACGGCAATTGTTGTGCCAGTGTTGTCTGATTTCCAGTGACTTAATATTTAGGCTTTTATTCATGTCCTTTGCAATCCGATGAACGAGGAGCATGCACCAGCTAAATCCAAGGATGATATGCCGTAAAGAAAACGTTTGAACTTGGTGTAACCCCATGCCTGTGTCAGATCGTTACACTTAATTTTCAGATTATGAAGGGAATGACTGCGTTAAACCATCCCATCCTTCAGTAACCTAACGAGCACGCGCTGGCCTCATATATGCTCAAGTGTAGCGAGATCCGTCGCAAGACGTTCCCAAAATCAAGATAAGTTGTCTCCTTCCCTGAAAACCAGCGTGTCCCATGCGGCGCCGATGCTAACGTGCCCTGCCCTGCGGCGACAAGCACCCGCTTTGCATCTCGTCGCCGCAGGTTTCGAGGCAGCAGCCCGGGGGCGGTTGACTTGCTGAAGGCCGCCGTGCTCGGGGCATCTTTGCCCTAGCCGGGGTGATTCTGCAGCTGTTTCCGTCCATCCACCGTCATGATGTTGCTTTATAAAAAGACCCATGAAGTCATCGGTAGCTTGGCCTCCCATGCAATCATTTTCAAGGAAATGAGCTGAAAGTCTGCCCGACTCGTTGAAATGATAACTGTTTAAGGGATAAAGTTTTCCTTCCCCTTTGCTCCCTTATTGTAGAGGAAACATGCATCGAGAAGCCCCAGTCATTTTTGACAGACGAATGAGACAACATGAAAAGATCCATACATGAGACTAAGTGAGACCGTACTCTGCATGGAGGGACCAGGGGGCTCAGAGGGCAGCTACAGCCCTTTTGGCACGGGGGTGAGCAGAAGGACCGTGGCTTACTTCAACGTAAGAGAAGTTAAGGGCTTTTAGTTTTTATCCTGGTGGCGTGATACCCAGTGCAGAAAATGCCACGTAATGTAAGGGCGAACAAAAGAAATAATTTCCCAGGGGCTGAATTTCAGTTTTACCATTTGTACTTCCCTGGTTGTTCCTTTTTGTTCTATCCTCGGTGTGAGTTTGCCGGGTGAGATCCCCGTCACCCAGGGAGCATCAGTGGGAGGCCTTCAGTTTGCAGAAGTTCAGGTTAGCTCATGAGCTCCTGCAAATTACACCGCTGAGGACACTGCTCTTAGGACAGCATGGCATAATGCCAAATGAGTTAGAGGATATTATTTGTGACGGCATCGTTCCTTATTGCCATTAAATGTCACTTTATTGACTTCAGTAATGAAGTGGTTATCTTATTGTCTGGCACTACAGAGCCGAGCAATAGGAGCAACGGCAGATTCCTCATGGCTGGTTAGCACTGTTAATAATAGTCCAGAGAAGAATGTCTCATGGTGGCTGTTGTGTTAATGACCTTTGTGATGTGTTAATGACCTTTCACGGAGCATTCTGCCACTGGGAACTGCTTCTGCAAAGTATTACTGGCCACGACTAGCAAGTTGTCTTAATATTTTATGGACTACTGCAGCTTGTATTTCAGGATATGAGATACCACTTCAGCAATGTAGGTTAGGAATGCTAAGCGTGTTGCAATCTTTCCCCCTTGTTTTACAGCTGGAAGTGTTAGTGACCTCTCATACAAATATGTTCCACTTAAATGAGCAGAGTAAAAGAGAGAAATTCCAAAAAATGGCTCTCAGACACAGGTTACCGTTTGCTGACGTCTGTAACATTGAAATTTAGACGCGTGCGTTTTAGCCCATTACTTAGTCAGCATCCTTCAGGTCACGGAGACTACAGGCACGTGAACTGTATATTGATGGAGGGATTTAGTTATTATGGTATTTCTTGAGTATACTCATTGAGCTTTGATCTAAGTCTTGACCTTCCTTTACAGCAGCTTTTGTGATCCTGCCCTTGGACGATTCTTTTAGAATCCCGTATCTCTTCTGAATCGCGTGTTCCATTTACTGTGGCAACTAATTTGCAACATAGGGGAGCCAGAGGCATTCAGAGGGAGAGGGATCAAGTGGCAGTGCACGATGCCATTTTACTAGAAGCCTTACAAATGAACCCAGCACGAATCTGAAAAACCCTTGGAAAGGTGAGATGCCATAAGGAAGACTGATGGTAGCACTTTTCTTCTTTTGCCCAAGGAAAAAAAAAAAAGTTAAAAGGACTGTTATCTCAGTCACACCTTTCTACTCATAGTTTGTGCCCTTTTTGGAAGAAAGTGCGTCCTTGGTGAAAAAAAAGGTACGGGGGCCTAAGTAGTAAATATTTGATTTATTCCCTCTGTTCTCACATCTTCAGTAATATCAGTAATATCGGTGCAATTGTTGAACTGAAAAAGGCAGCGGAGGTGATTTCGGAATTAAGGGACTGACGACGGATTTTGCAGAAGGCAAAGACTGTGTTCAGTCCTGGCCCTTCATCCCAAGTGATTTACAACAGGGAACACCTGTATGTTATAGCTGTGTTTATCCATCCGTGTGTTGGTTGCTGTTGGGGTGATACGGAAAGTTGGCAATGCTGTTCAAAGCCACATGAAACTTGCCCGCTGCTAAGCTTTGTTAGAAATAATAGACTTAATGTGGAGACTTGTTAAATGATCTGAATGCGGACTGGGATATAAATGAACCTGGACTGGCTTATGATTTCTCAATAAATTGTTTCAGCTCAGTTCCACAAGAAACCACAACATCTGTGCCTCTAAATTCCCTGTAAGGCTCTGCTGAGTTCTGTGAGAAGCTGGGGAAAGAGTGCATGTATATTGAAACTAACAGATAGGTTTGAAAAGTCGAGGCAAAACTAAGTTGGAATGTTGTGAGAAAACTGAACCATAGCGGCCAGCTGCATTTTGACTACCGAGGTGGGACAATTCTTGTCCCTGCAGAGCAGACCTGTCTGCCACTGCACCACTTTCCCTCTGCAATGGTTTACTGGGTGTCTGTGGCTCTGAATTATAGATCAATCCACTTATAACACCTGCGACTCTTGCTGTAGTTGCTGTAAGCCAATGATTTGCAACAATGGTAATAATAATGAAAAAGTTTGTCAAAAGGTAAAAGATCTGCGTTATCTTTGCTGCACAGTAGTAAGGCAGAGGCTTGCCCAAAGCGACAAGTGTTGGAGACAGGATAAGAACTGAAATTCTGGCTGCCAGTCATGGCTTTTCACTGGCATTTACAGCTGATATTTCTACCTCTGCTCTAAAAATATAAAAGAATTTTATTTATCTTATAAATAGAAGGAAGAAGAAAAGATTGGAAAAGAACCTCTCCTTCCTTTCCTAGTTTATACCAACTTAAATCAGTACTCTGGGAACTAGAAATTTTGAGTTACAGATGAGAGAGTTGTGTGCTGTGTCTAAGCGTACCCCATAAGCTCACGTTAGGAAACCTGATCGATACAATCAGAGCTGGTTTTGTATTCTTCAAGAAGTCTTCCTTCGGTGTATCTTCTTTCTGCTCAGTGCCTATGTGAAAAACCCTGTTGCAGTCTTGGGAACATTAGTAGGAGAGATAAATTAGGCTGTTTGACATCATCTTGTTGAGAGATGTTTTCTTTCTCAAAGGACCTAAGGAAAGAACAGTGGAGGCTGTGGCAGATGCTGTCAAGTGAGGAGAACTACCCTTCATGCCAATGACCAGATTCAGTTGAGGGGAAAAAAAAAGCAAAACAAGGCTGCTGCTGACTGTTAATTATGTGTAAATATCTTGTGGCAATAGATGGTATCTTTTACACTGTGATTTTTATATCTTCAGTGGACTTTTTTTTTTTAAAATCATACTAATTTTTAAGTTCCTACAGCTAGTTGGAGAGTTAGGTTGATATGCATTTGTTTATCTGATTTCTCTTTGCTCTGTGGTATCTCATAACGAAAAATGTTAACAAATATTTAGCATCTTGTTCATATTCTTTTCAGTTTGGGCTTGTTTGTTGTTTTTTTTTTTCCCCCCACTTTGAATCCTCTCTTGATTCAATGTTTGAAACATCCCGGTTGGACATTAACAGAGGTGACCATGTGAGATTTGCATGAACGGACAAAGAAAGCAAATATTCTATGTGATAATACTAGTTGGTATATGGCTTCGAGGACATATACCTGCAGGAAGCAAACAACATGTCAGTGTATATGTGTTTCCCTGTGAATTCAAATAATATTCTCTCTGAAGAAGTATGGGGCGGTGATTTTGAATGTCGTTTGAATGTGTGTTAGCTAGACGTAAGATGAGGAGGAAATGCCTTAGTGGTTTTTGTTTTTTCCTAATGCTGTTCTATACTAAAAGCTTCAGTCCTATATCCGAAGACCACAAAGCACTGGCTTAAAGTTTACTGGGATGTTATTTTGCAGCTTGGACCTGTCGGAAAAAAACAAGGATTGCAGTTTCACTAATTGGGGGGGTAGTAAATAGAAGCTTGTCATGTAGACAGATTTCAGTGAGATGACAGTTCCTTCTCTGTCTCGAAACATCAGCAAGTGGGAAGTGAATTTTGGTTTCATACCAATATTCCTTCCTTTCTCCCTCTTCCAACAAAGTCTTTTTGACTCATGGCAATATACCATACAGCTAGTAGCTTGTGCTGCTACTCATCCTGCAGTAACCTGTCAGTATCAAAAAATAAACATGAAAATAAGACACTGTAGATGATTTACCCATGGCATTTTGATTGCATTACCTCTAAGTATATTATTGATTATGATCTAACTTTTTCTATTAATACTTTAAGAAAGATGATAATGAGCACCAAAGTAAAAAGTGAAGTTCATCTTGTTAGAACATGTATCCTTTCCTAAAAAACCCACATTTGTATGGTACTTCCATTTACAAAAATACTGTTTGTAAATATTTGTCTCAGTTGGCTGGATAACCTAACAAGAGTAAGACAATGTATCTGTGGTATAAAAAAAATGATCTTTTTCAAATATATAGGCATTTCTGATTCCAAAGAACAGGCTCAAGGGAAGGTGCTTTTTTTCCTGCTTGTATTTTTTTAGTTTTACAATGAGTTTTTTAGTCAGCTGTTAATGAACGAGGAAACCCTTCATCATTAGATACTGACTTGCCTCCTTCTGTGTTCAGGAATCATCCCAAAGCAGTGAGTCTATGACATTGTCATATCCAGGTGATATCCAGGATATCCAGCTCATATCCTCAGAGCTTTGGGACGTTGGGACGTGGACATGGTGGTTCAGGCTCAGCCGGTCACGGCAGCTGTAGACGGCTTTATAGCCACTGAGCGGCAACTCAGTGCTAATGGTTCACTGCCTTGGCGCCAGAGGTCTACCGTGCACAGACTGTGAGCGTTGCTCCTCAGCGCTATGCAACTTGTCAGTTCCAAGGATTATCTGTAGTTTAAACCATTAAATTTCTTGTCAGATGGAAATTTTCATTCCTAAGCCAAGACACGATCACTGACAAGGCATGCGCTCCTAGCCTGTTTCATGCAGAAGAAAAAAGGTTGGCTTAATGTGCTGCCAGCTGTCCTATTTATTGTGAAGGGAGGTCTCAGAGAAATATACATACTTATATATATATA
>VZTL01070872.1:0-21000 GCA_013400535.1 Scopus umbretta
GGAACTCATCTGTGTCTCATGGGACTCATGCTAAGTCTTTGGGCCCTCTAAAGAATTAGGATTTCAATTACTGGAAACATATCAAGTATCCATTCTTGGGCAAAAACTCTTTTAAGTTAGACTGTGCTTTGACCCGAACTTTTTAGCAGTTTCTGTTGTAACAGGGGCATCTTTCATTCCCTCCATCTACCCCTTCTGCTCCAGATCTATAAGCAAACATGACCATGTTCAGTTGTGCATACTTTGCACTCACCATGCGAGTACTAACACATCATTGGCATTTCAGCTTTACGATATCACAGCTGACCTGTGATTTTACAGATCTAATTTCCCTACCATGGTGAGAATTTGTGGGATTCCCAAAGACCCTTAAATGGAGGGGTAAGACTGGACACAAGGGATGCCGTCAGGGAATGGAGGAAAGCACAGAGTCATTTTTGGGTTCACTTTGAAGAAGTAACAGGGTAAAAAACACCCGAGGTATATTTCTTTTTGTTAGCTGGTAGATTTGTATTGAACTGGAGGAATTGGCTCTTTTGACTCTGAATTTCCAAGCATTTGAAATGCAATTCTTCTTTCCCAGTAATAAGCAGAGGAGCAGACAGCCCTTGGAGTGGGACCCCGCAAGTGAGGTTTTACTCACCAAGATCTTTTAATGTTAGGTGGACACATTGCTGGAAGGGAAATGAAGTGTAGTCAAGCCAAGCAACTGTAGTTTTTCACCTAATTCATAAACCTTCCACATCCATGGTCATTCCTTACGCTGAACTCAGGCTTCCATGAGGCTATGCTGTTGGTAACTAGACTGACTGCTGATATTCACAGAATGATGATGGTGATCATAAAAGAAATTACACATTTTTTGAAGAAGGGGAATTTATAAGAGAATAAGTGCGCTAGAATAAAAATCACACACAAAACCCCTTTCTTTTCCTTCCTTGATATCTTTGTTATATGCTAGTTTCAAAAGTGGTGAGTTGCCTGAAATGCCGACCCAAGCAAACACTAATTTTGCTGACTACAGACATGTGTATTCTAGTAAATTATGGCCTGTGCAACTAACAGCTGCTTCTACAGTTCCCAAATTGTGTTTATTTTTTAAACTTTAAAGCCCCTAGCTTTTTTTTCCCCAATTTTCTTTTCTTCTGTTCTTGCAGAATAGCACAGAGAGAAAAAATGTTCCAGAGAAATTTGACAAGAACTAGCAAAAGGGAAAAGCAGAAAAATAAATAAAGGGAGGCAGAAAGATAGCTGACAGCTCACTGCTCCTGTAGGGAAACTTCACTTTTTATTAGGAAATGCGTTCATGTACTTTATGGTGACTTGAGCCGAGTGCTGAATTAGTATCTGAACAGGAGAAAAAAAAAAGGTATGCACTACAAGATATTCTGTTATTTTGTTATGAAAGATTCTCAAGCATTTTTCATGAGTATTTCACAGGCAGAGAGGCAACAGTTAACCCAAGAGTCTTGGGTATTTCTAGTTGGGAATATTAACACTGTAACAACTGCCTGCTGCAGTGAGGAGTACTAATGACACATTAAGAGTTCCAACTTTTGGTCAGTCAGTGAGAAAGTATAAAATCACTGCTTAGTCAGCTTTGCCATTAAAAATTAAATTCCTAGGTAAAGCAAGTCTGGAAAACTTAAAGGTGTCTTTTACCAACAGGTGCATATTCGGACATTATACCTGACGTAATGCGCACTGTAATGTACTGAGAAACCTGTAGTACTGATGTATCAGAGATCCAGAGTGCTTAAAAATTAGAACAGAAAGGGAATAAGAAATAAGAAGTTTGCACTATAATTCTCAAGACCCCAATCAACTCACTGAAAACTGCCTGCATTGACCGCTACCAGAGACTGCACAGGTACAAAACTTCTTTCCTAACAGTGAGAGAGGGCTCACAGGCTGGGTTTCCTGACCAGACCTGTTCTGCCCGATTACCTGAATCATCATGAAAAATGCTGCAAGAAGGCACAAAGCCAGCTGGAGACTGGCCCATGACCATGGAGCCTGTGGCTCCTGCCTCTTCCCACCTCCCTTCCCCATGTGTGGCTGAATGTTGTCTGCAGACGGCTTCTCCAAGCAAATCTGGGAGATGACTGCTCCATGGAGGGTGCTTGGGAGGACAGAGGAGCAGAAGCAGAGAGTGGTCCCAGCATTTCACAAGTCAAAAAGCTGTGATTGTTGCTAGTGAAAGGGGAGTAGAAGGGGAATGGGAAATGTATCCTCAGAACTGGTGCTCGCACACATCTATGTAGCATTAGTTAGCAACAGGCACTAAAGACAGCCACAGCCAGCTGCCTAAATAATACGATGGTAAGAGTGTCAAAGACAATTACAATGTCCACTGCAGGCAGGCAGTGCTAATGCAGGAGCTTTAGTGCTCTTAGCCATCCAGGGTAAATCTGCATCTGCATTAGAAAACACACAGATCACCAGCAGCAATTGCAAACATAATAGCAGCCCCATCAAGCCAGAACAAAGTCAGCCTAGCCCAATGCAATGTCTACAGCAGTGGCCAGTGTGAAGGGTATAAGGAAAGAGCAAGCATGAGGTAGTATAATCTATATAGTGCTACCTGCAGGTGATAACACAAACCAAACAAGAGCAGGAACAGATGATGTTTCCTAAAAATGAGGGAAAAAGGGCTGCATAATAATGTAGGAAGATTATTACCACCCTGCAAATATCAGAAACTATTCATATCAAATTATGGGGGATGGCAAAGATAATAGCAGTTAACTCAACAACTATCTGATAAGTGATCCATAATAGGAAGTTATTAGATGTCCCTGACACACTGTGAATTATACACTGATAAAGGAGGCTGTTCCAAATGTTTAATTGTGCAATTTACATTTTGGTTTTACAATAGCTATGAACAAAAAATGTAACCAAAACTCAAATAATCAGCACAAAAAGGACAGGATGACTTCTTTTTCTGCTGGCTTTGTAGTATTAAACTAGTCTCCCAACTTTTAAACCAGTATTTCCATCTATTTAAAATGACCTTTGAAAAATTGTTTAAAAATGGTAGTAGAACAGCAACAGTATTTTCCCACTTCTAGAATAACTTTCAGCAAAGGAGCACAAAATCTTTCAAAATTATTTGCATGTCCTGCCTACTACCTGTCTCTGGGCAGCAGGCAAGTAATCATTAGTTCTGCTGTACAAATGGTTAAACTTCTAATGAGAAAAGCTTTAAGACTGGCCCCAGACAAGACAGAGCTATTTCTCCAGTTGCTGAATATCAACTAGAAGTGGTTATAAGAAGAGCTCAGGTTTTTTGAAAATTGTGCCTGTCAGGTGTTAAGGGCAGAAGCTACGGGGTGCTGCTCTAACCTTTGGGTTTTCCTGTGCTGCTGACTCCTCCTTTGGAGAAAAGCACTATAGGGCCCATGACTCTAAACAGGATTAGCTTGTGCCATTCTCTCTTTTCCAGATGCTGGCCACACTCCTACTACCTCTTCAGTATCTGCAGTAGGTCTTAAGAGGCTTTTATTGACTTGTCAGAGCATTTCCTATCAAAAAATGCTGTGTTGCTTCCTTCACACACACTTGAAAAGAGCATTCTAAAATTTCATAA
The DNA here is from genome assembly GCA_013400535.1 of Scopus umbretta. Classification (NCBI taxonomy): domain Eukaryota; kingdom Metazoa; phylum Chordata; class Aves; order Pelecaniformes; family Scopidae; genus Scopus; species Scopus umbretta. Next base: position 3,593 of record VZTL01070872.1, read on the forward strand.
AATTATTTCAAGGGAAAGAAAATTGTTTTTGAAATAGCAAACTTTTCTGTGTGAAAAGACCTTGGTGCCAGGGAAGATTATGGTGCACCTCATCTTGGGTGCACTCAATGGGCATGTTCAGGACAACCAGGGGATCAGGCCCAGTCAGCATGGGTTCATGAAAGGCAGGTCCTGCTTGACCAACCTGATCTCCTTCTATGACCGGGTGAGCCATTTAGCGGATGAAGGAAAGGCAGTGGATGTTATCTACCTGGACTTTAGTAAAGCCTTTGACACTATCTCCCACAGTATTCTCCTGGAGAAGCTGGCTGCTCATGGCATAGGCAGGTGTCCTCTTCATTGGGTTAAAAACTGGCTGAAAGGCTGTGCCCAGAGAGTGGTGGTGAACAGAGTTCAATCCAGTTGGTGGCCGGTGACAAGCAGTGTTCCCCAGGGNCAAGCCTTATGAGGAGCAGCTGAGGGAACTGGGGTTGTTTAGTATGGAGAAGAGGAGGCTGAGGGGAGACCTTATTGCTCTCTACAACTTCCTGAAAGGAGGGTGTAGTGAGGAGGGTGTTGGCCTCTTTGCCCAAGTAACCAGTGATAGGACAAGGGGTAATGGCCTCAAGTTGCACCAAGGGAGGTTTAGATTGGATAATAGGAAAAATTTCTTTACTGAAAGAGTGGTGAGGCATTGGAACCGGCTGCCCAGTGAGGTGGTGGAGTCACCATCCCTGGAGGTGTTCAAACATGTAGATGTGGCAGTTTGGGACATGGTTTAGTAGGCATGATGGTGTTGGGTTGATGGTTAAACTCAGATGATCTCAGAGGTCTTTTCCAACCTTAACAATTCTATGATTCTATTAAATCATCCTCAAAAGAGTCCATGTTAACATCAACGATTTAAAACTTTCCAAACTCTGTGTGTTGATATAAAAAATAACATTTTTAATTTTCCTTTTTCTTGCAAATAGAAGGCAATAAAAATAAAGATATTTTCTGCAGGAGGAACATTCTGGTTTGATTATCTTTTAGAACAACTCCTATGTGCAGTTTAAACAGAAATCTAGAACAGCAAAGTTTGTTTTGAATCCTAACTGCAAAAGGAATAGACCTAGCATTAAAGCTTTTTTAGCAATCGCAGGACAACTCTGTGTTCACAGTAAAGGTGGGCTTGTGTCTTGCTCTCTCAGACTCATGCCTTCTGTGCAATTACTCATGGAAGTGTTTTGTTTCTTTTCTTGCCTTTTTTTTTTAGTATTTTATAAAAGATTTATTTGAGAATAAAGCCTCTTAACTTTCTGGGAAGAAGCAGCTTCTCTAGAACTCTTTAGGTTTTAAGTAAGAGGAAACAGGAGGGTGCTCTGAAGAAAGGAGAGAGTTTAGGTAAGACCTGGTGCAAGCAGGGCTGCATCAGCTCTTGCCATCCTCCCTGATGAGATAGTTTGCACCTATGTATATTCATACACACAAGCACACATACAGAGGTATTATTCACGCTAGCAAGATCTGTGATTCTTAATGGAAGTCAATGGAGGGCAAGAAGTGCTTGTGAAGCAGCTCTTCACTTTTTTATGCTTGGTCAAAATCAGAGCATCAAAAGCACTCTCGTGTACTCTTTTGAGGACTTGGTTTACACTCCTCCTCCTATCTTTTCTGCTTCTGGAAAAAAAAAAAAAAAATCACAGCTTCCTACCCTGCCTGCCATCACTTTTGCGTACTGAATCCCATTATCTGATGGTGAGTGAACTGGTTCTTCATTGCCTACTCCACCAAAATAACAACACAGGCTTTCAGAGGACCAAGAGACATCAGGATCTCTGTTTCCAGCTCTGCCCCATAAATAAGTGACTGCTGGTGATGAGCTGTGATTTACTGTAAAGAAACTCATGGATATATACATTTAAGCCAGAAAATATAATCTTCTAATACTCTTTGCATTATAGAAGCCACAGATTTCTGTGAAGTAACTCTTATGCCAATCTAATAACTTCTGGCGGCATTGAACTCCTTCTGTTAGAAAGGCAACAAACACAATCAGAAGACCCCAAGCACAGTTCTCTAGGTGGGTTTCTTCCAGTGACTTATTCTAAAGTAGATTGAAATCTTCTTTCTTCTGTTTCTTGGAAAAGCTTTTGTTTTACAGTTTAAGAAAAAGAACTCTCAGGAAGGCATGAATTGCCCTTGCTTTATGGCTCTGTGCAAGTCTTGAAATATGTCCATCTAGATCCATTAAAAAGTGTAAATGGACAGAAACGAATATGAGTTGTTTGGTTCTGTTGTGTTTCAAAAAAAATAAAAGCAAGGTTTCCTCAGCTTTATTCCTTGATAAGAGCATATTATTAAAAAAGGCTATATTCTTCCCCATTAAACATCTATTCTTTTGGTCTGACTTTGCTTTATATATTTATTTTCATTTTCATTCATACTTATTTTCAACAGTGTGACAAATGGCAGCATGACATGGAGACGGAGATTTGAAATAATTAAAGCACCATACATGAAAGGCTTGAGCAAGATGATATTTGGTACGTAAAATGCTAACTCCTTCCCTGTAGCGTTCTCCATCCTAACTGAAACCCATCCCAGACCCATCAGTTTCAAGTGGCATAGATGTAACTTATGGATGCATGTTGAACCTGGAGTTAATTTTCTGGGAATGAAATATAGTTTATATATACCGAGGGCATGGAGTCTGAAATTCATAAGTTAGATCTTGAGTCAAAAACTATGAAAGAAAAAATAAGGTGGGGGAGGAAAGGTCGCAGCATAGAGTCAGTTGCCCTAGCTTTTGGGCCACTGAAGTCTACAGTAGCTTTTGGGCCATTGAAGTTCTGTCTACAGTGAAAGAATGAGGAAAGCTCAAGACATGTTTAGCTCTGGGATTCTGTATCTTCAATGTACACTGACAGTTGTAGCCCTGCTGTAAATTGCCCTGCCCGATGCTGTGCTAATGCAGAGCTGGGTTATGCTGTTGAACTGAGTTTTGTGCTTTGCTCTAATGTCCTGCTCTATCCAGACCACATGAAGGAGAGCCTTCGGAGGCACTGATTATCCTCAGGCTCCTCCCTGCCAAGAACTTAGCTCGAGTCCCTCTTGAGGAGTGGTGAGTCTGGAAAGAGGCAGGAGACTTCTCACCCTAACAGCCAGGCTAGGAGAGGTTGTGAAATAAAATGCACAGCTGCTCTCCACTAGCCAAGAAATCCTGTAGATGGTTTTTTGCTTTGGTTGTGTTAGGCTGCCTTGTGCTATCTGAACTCTACACAGCTGGGGATCTGCCTTTGCATCTTCAAAGCACTATGCAAGCTTTATATAATTAATTGTCACAAAACTCTTATGAGTCATGGATTGTATATGAATTGTTTCCTACTAATCATAAAAGAAAGGAGGCTTTACAGAATGAATATCTTGTATCTATTGAACTTGCTGTGTGAAACCTTTATTATCATTGTAGTATCTGTATCACTGCATTGCCAAAAAGCTCCAGCCAAGATCCGTGTCCTGTTCCGCTAAGCTCAGCCTTGTGTAGTAGATTTTGTAGCTTCTCCCAAAAAAGCTTTTAGCTTACAAAGAAAAGAGGGGTGAGCAGACAATCAGAGGCAGAAAGCGAAGAAGTTGATATGCCCTAAGTAACACAGCTGACTACCAGGAGGGCCATGGGCTACCACAGGAACTGCTTTATAGCAGACCATGAGCCTCTTCCAGGTCTGGTTACTGTCTAACTTATCATTGCTGGTAAAACATAACTAGGATATCAACAGCAACCCCAGCTTGTAACCTGAAAAAGCTAGACTTTTTCTTCAATATTAGCATGATGCCCTGAGATATATCCTGCAGTCTTTAAACAGTAGTAGAATTGAGTTGTGTATTATCCTTGAAAACAGGTAAAGCAATAAAGTGTGAAAATGCATTTTAAATATTAAAAAGCAAAATATTTTTAACAGACAGAAAAAGATGAGGGAAAAAAGGCTTTTGGGTGGTTTTTTTTTTTCCAGATTGCAAATAATTGTTTTATGCAAAGTCATATAAATCTAATTTCAATGGCTAACAGACTATTGTTATAATCTTTAATAATCCCTCAGAGGATCCCTGCTCAGGCTCCATTTAGTGGTTTTGGTTTTGCATTACTGGTTCAGCCTACGTACTATCAAAGCACATATCATGCCTGCAATTTCAAGCCTTATTAAAATAATCATTTTTATCCAGAACGGAGAGCTGTTACTTACCATTGGAAATATATTATTAGCTCATCCTAACTAAATCTCTCATTCCTCCCCAGTAGAAGTTAGATGCCTGTCAACATTTCAATATTACCGCTAACATTTTGAGACTCTCTGTAATTATGGAGAATTTTGTTGGTGGTTTGTTTTTAAGAAATAATAGGTGGAAAATTCTGTCTTGTCTTTTCTGTGCGGGATATGACGTCCATAAAGCAAGGAGAAAATATATGCCAGGAAAAGGAGGTATGTTTCACATCCTAATTTATCCAGCAGAAATATCTTTTTTTTTGTGAGACAGAAATATGGGGAAGGTCCTCATATTAATCAGCTTAATTCAGTGGAATTACAATGGGTCTTTGAACGAGGCACTGTGAAAATCCTTTTGCCTCTGTAGTAATAAACAAATGTATGCCAGTCCCAATTTAATGCACACAGAGAGGTTATTCTGAAATGGACTACAACCTGATTCAGGAAAAATATTTAAGAAAAAGGAAAAAAAAAAGAAAAGGGTAAAAGGGTTTCCAGTAGAAGATTATACAGAAAAACCACAGTGGTGAGCACATATTTCTTAAGGTGAGGGTTAAGCTAATGAAAATCATAGAGAAGGAGGTGGCAGTCCAGTCTGACCTCTACTATGGCTGAATTTACCAGGGCTTTCTGATAGGTCTACTCTTAATGGTTTATTTTGGTTTATTTCTATTTTACTTTTTTCTATTTTTCTTTTTTATTATTAATCCTGACCACATTTTCACTCAGCAGTATTTGCGTTAGGGAAGTATTGCTCTGTAGCATGGGTTTGTTTCTCATTTGCTATAATTTGTGCTTCCGTTTGGTTTCTGCACAAGTGTGACTCCTATGACTTCATGAAAAGCTGCCAGAGGAAGCTTAAGATGGCAAGATAATAAGAGAGATGCTGTGTTGTTTAGTCACAGCCATTTAATATGCAGATGCAGTAGGGTATGTGCACCAGGGTAACGCACACCACAGCAGTATGAGACATCTGCATAGAGCACATGACCTGTGCAAGCCTTGTACCCTTCTGGAGAGGTAGTAACTGGCCAAACAGGAAACTCTACAGTGTTTAATATAACACTATATGCCCACGCTTAGGCAGCTGAGTCCCACCCAAAGAGCCTTTATGAGATGGAAAAAACCACTTCATCAAATACAAAAGAGAGATAGAAAATACACACAGCAAATAGCAAATACGTTTCAACATATATATAGATGAAATATGAAAGCACTAGGCCAGATGAATCTAATCTGTGGTTGCTTCACTGTCATAAAACAGCCATAGATCAAGAAGACGAGGTTGTAGGGAAATCTTGCATAGAAAAGTTTGAGCATTTTAGCCATTGGCTTTAGCCCTGCAGCTTTCTATCAGCAATATTTCCTCCATTCAGCAAGATACATGGCCTGCCCTCCATTTTTTAAATCGAGGGCAGACAGTGACAGGTGGAGATAGGTTTGTAAAGATAGTAATAACAAAACAACATGTAAAACAATGAAAAAGAGTGAGTAGGAAAATTGCCTATAGTGGGATAGAAGTGGTTCTCCCAAACTGGAGAACAGGAAGCAAAAGGAAAGATAGCACAGCTCTCAATGGATCTCTCTGAGCCTGGAGGAGCACTAATAGAAGAGTCAGAACGCCAAGATAGAAACAATGCAGAAAGCACAACAGACTTTCAGGGAAGAAAGAAACAGTTAAAGGTAACATCAGTTTCATTTAGAAAAAAAAAAAAACAAAAACAAACAAAAAACCTCCCCAAAACCCCAACAAGCCAAACAAAAAAAACCCCCACAAAACTAAGCCACATCACTGATTATTTTAGGAATCATATGAAAGCCAAAGAAATCATGAAGAAGGGCATAATTTGATGACACATGACCTGACTGGTCCATGAACTACTTGAGAAGAAAAAGGGTATTGAGAGAGTGGTGAGAAGAAAGCGAATGTGACAGAAAGCAGTGAAAAGGATTCACGCAGGAAAAAACAGGAAGATATGGTGTAACGCAGGAGAGAAGTTCAGCCATTTTCTGTCTAGACAAAGGGACAGCAATAACTTGCAGCAAGACACAACACCTCCCTGGGACACAATTTCTGTGACTGCATAACTCCACAATTATAATCTCAGTCATGATTTCTTTACAAGTGGGAAAACAGCATGGAAGGGAGGCTCTTTACTGCTCCGGGCTTCCTGTGCACCTTGGAAAAAAGCACCATACTGACATCAGCAAAGTAACATTCAAAGTATATAATAAACATGACTACAACCTACCACTGAGATGCCTGCCTACCTCACCACCCACACGAAGAACGTACATGCCATTTGAAATGAAATTCCCCTGATAATTGCAGCTTCTCTTCCAACAGACAAAGAATATATGTGTTTGCTGATTAAAAGACTTTAAAAAAAATCCCAACAAAGACTTTGTTTGTTTAAAATATTTGCACAATGGTGTCTCTAAGGACCAAAAATACTCTCTCCCCCCTGAAAAAAGAACTAGCCCAGCATGGCATGGTGACAGAAATGACAGAACAGCAGTGTGTTGTGTCAGGGAGATGGAAGGTTTCAAAAGGAAAAAACATAAAGGTGCCTCCAGGTTTATCCAAGTCTATTTTTTTCTTTGAGAATTGTAATTACTCAACAGTACAAGATTTCTTCTTGAATATCTGCAGGGGTTTTTGAGGTTTTTTTTTCCTTCCCCTTCTTGACAGCACCTCCCGCTGACATCAGACCAACAGTCATTACACCTTCCTAGTAATGTCAATGAAAATCTTACCAGATATATTTTCACATTGTATAGCTCATCTGGACTTGAACAGAGAAATCTGCAGCCAGCAGAAAGCTCAAGGACTTCACAATGATTATGCAATCTCCTGTTCCATTAAAATAACTGTTTATCTTCAGAAAAGTATATAATAGAGAAAGAAAGCATATAATTCAGTCACTCAGCAGACAAAAGGTCTAACAGTAGAGAGCTTGTGGCCAGATGCTAATCTTTCTGGCATTCAGGGTATTTTAGAGTTGGAGGATGTTTGTTGCCTATCATACTGGTGTGAGAAAATTAGACCCCATACATGGATGAGAAAAAAGCTCACTAAACAAGCCATCAAATAAAGCCATTAAAATCAAAACAATGATTTTTAATGACTTTGGTGGGGTTTAGTTCAGGCTCTTTCAGACCCCTCTGACAGGCAGGGGATCCCTTGTTCAACACTTACTGAGGATGTTGCATGATGTCCTCTCATCCTAACTCTCTTTATATCAAAAAGGAAAAACTTTTCATTTTTAAGTGTCTGCCTCACCTCTGCTTAATGGTTTATACTTTATGATTTGACATCACAAATACAGATTATGGACTGTAATAAAGGTGAGATCTTTAAGAAAAATAGGGCTAGAAATCACTTTTTGATTTCAAATGTTGGTGTCCCTACAGAATGAGATATATAGAGAGATACGTGTATACAGCACTATCCGCCTAACAGGATTATTCCCAGTAAATAGCCTATCATCTACACTTTAAGAAGAGCTTATGAAAGAAAAAAAAATGGAAAAACAACGTGAAGATTAGCACAGAATTTAAAAAATCCATTTTCTCCATGTCCTCTTCATCTCATGTTACTTTCTTTTGTATCAGTGTGAGACAAGCTAGCACAAGATCCCCAGAGCTAAACACTCCTGATTTCTCCAGGTAGCTTAAAATTACATAAACCCTTTAGAATTTGGCTCCTGCATTTTATTTTAGCACCATATGACATCCAGCTGATGTAAGTGAGCATTAAAATTAAGTGGAGCTACGTACAGTTCCACTGGGGGATGTTCTAACCCAGAAAGTTTAGGAAGTAGTTTTCAAAATAGCAGTTCCCAAGGGCAACATAGTATATTCAGCAGGTTTGAGAACTGAATACTTCTCAAAGAGGAGCTCCTCTGGAAATCTTAGGTACCAGAAGCATAAACTACAGTCATGGCATGTGACCTAACAAGCACAACATCACAGATTTCATCTTGACCTTTCGTTACTACCACTGCTAATGTGATAGAAAAGAGAAGGGATTCACCTAGGTATAGCCAGGTATCTGATCTGTTAACCACCCCTTTTCCTCCTGACACTCCTGACTGATAATTTCGTTCTTAAGAAACACATTTTCTAATTCAGGACCAAAATGATTGCAAAGTGGTCCATTCTTTAATTTGAAAAGATTCAAAATCTTCAAAGCTGAAACCAGTAGGTTGTAGCTTTGCTAAAATCACTGACGTGAATTGGTATCAGTTTTTGTGAGATACCTCAATAATGCAATCATCTCAAGTGAATATGCGTCAGCAGACAACTGTATCCACTTAACAAAATGGATGTATCAGTAATGTTAATCCACAGAATGCAGCTCCAGTAACATGTTTTTGTGATAAAGGTATTAACCCTCCATACTCCTAAGCTCTTTGTGACTCTTATTTCCTTTTCTTACTGGAACTTTTACACAGTGATGTGCTCGCAGACTGCTATAATAGTTTCCTTAATGGTTGACCTATGGTAATATTGTGCAAGCATCTACAGCCTTCGCGGGGAGATCCGGACTACAGCACATATACCTATAGACAGGGAAGAAGGTTGCTGTTTCTCAAAGGCTTATGGTCTAAATGGACACAAAAGTAGATACAAAAAGAAGGAAAATGGAGGATAATGATTATAGCTGGTTGTAGTCACTGCTCAGCCTTTGTCAAGGAGAACCTGATGGACAGAACAGATCATGTTCACCCCTGATACAGCTTCACTATTTTTGCAATGTTAGGGATATTTATACTGGGGAATAATTTCACTTGTGTCACTTACGCACTCATATATCCTTGTCTGACAGCCTTTCAAAGCTTTATTAATCAGTGGTTCATGCAAACAGTTAAAAGCGGTGAAGCTGGAATTATGTGATCGTTGTCATAAAGTGAACAGTATATTGCATCTTGTTTATCCATCTGCTATAATTGCACTATGGGAATTGAGTTGCTCATAATAAATGCAATGACATAAGTGGTACTAATACATGTAGAGGGTACGTGTCAATACATACTGCTAATTTCCACATTTGCTTCTTCATATTAGACAATGCTAAAGGTTTCTACGTGGCACATCTGAGTGCCTGTGACCTTCCTATCACTGCAGACATTCTCTGCTACCTGGATCTGCCTGCAATGAGCATCTTAACCCCTAAGATGGAGAAACAAAGCCAAGTAAGGTGTTTATGCCTTACTTCGCTGCCTATTTGGATAAGATTTGTGTTATGTGCTGTTGTCCCAGATGACTACCATCGTCCTGAGTTGTTACATTTGTGAAACTGATTTACATACTGAAGGAAAAGTAATAGAGGACATGGATTAAAAAAGCGAAGACAACTTGGGCGAACCTCCTGACTCTTGCCACACACTTTCTCTGTGGCTTAATCCTGCCTTTTGACCCTGGATACATCTCTGCGACCTTTGAATGTGAACCTGAATCCAATCTCAAGCTTAAACTCATTTCCTGTTCAAACTGTGTGGATGACAGGTTAAAGTCTGGGAGTTTGGTGAGCTCCAGGCCACGGTTTGCTGCACTTCACCCCTCTGCCTTCAGCCCTGCAAACAGCCAAGAAGGCCTCTCTTCGTGTGAGCTCAATGAAATCTCTGAGGCACTGTTTCACACTTTCTACCTGAACCTCAACTGATTCAACACGCATTTAAGAAGTGAACAGAAAGTTGGACTGAGTGAGATTTTCCCCCCTCCATGGGAACCTAGAGGGACTTGTTTGCTCTAGTTTAAATCCCAGGCATAAGAACTCTCAGCAGCGAGTTTGATTTTTTTTCCTTACCCTGGAATTCACAACATCATCCAAGTATGGATAATTATCTTTAGATCAAGCAAAAAACAGCCCCTGAGAGTCAGAAAAAAAGTGCATCAAGTACGATTTTTTATTTTGGCTTAGTTTTGATAGTAGTTGCTCAAAATCACTAATGATTTTTTTTTTTTAACTAATGCAAAATACATTGATTGCAAAAGAACCTCTGGATATCCACCCTTCTACATAGCTACATTATGATAATATTCTCATGTTGTCAGCAGATCTTTACTGAGTAGGAGGGATTCATTAGCTCCAGTGTAATCTGCAATCCAGACTGGCAGAAAGCAGAGGCTTCTTATACCTCAAGCTGGCTCAAGTCAGAAGTAAGATGAGTTTGTCTGACTCAGGCCTACACATTACGGTATAATCAGCTATCCCTCATGGAGTTAAAATCACTTTGCTTTGAAAAGACAGTGGTAGGTCTACATGGAATTGTTTCATTCTGATGCAAAAGCATCCACTTCCTAGAGGAAATAAACATTTTTAGTCAGTAAGTATGAAATAAATGGATCTCCTAGTGAGGGGTGAGTTTACCTTGTTTGGTTTCCTGTTTTACACATATTTCTGTCTGTGTATGTCTGCCTGCATATACATACATACATGTATATGTGTGATCTATGCATACAACGTAACATATATATGGGGATTTTTGTAGTTTAGTCCAGACTAACTTCCAGCCCAGCCCTCAGCAATGACTTTGTCCAGAAGCAGCTCAGTGATACTGTGATTAAGGAACCTCTATTAATCCCATTTTCTGTTCCATGTCCTTCAATGTCTGCATCAACAAATATGACAGCAGCAGCCTTAAAAAGGCAGGCTGGTCGAAAAACACGGGCCCATGTTTTTCAGAATCTCAGAATCTCCTGTCTCTATACCGAGAAGTAAGCTGCACAGGAGTGCTCAGGAGCTGCTCATTCCTGCAGGATTAAACCTAGAAATCCTGACGGGTTGTGAGAGAAGGTACATTCATTTCTTCCCCTTTTTCAGGGGAGTCTAAATTACAGTCGCGCCTTCCATTATTCTCAGGTGGCTCCTTCTGTATGATAATTGCAGCAAGGTTAAAAATGACCTAATGATTGTATTAGTTTCCACACAACTTCCCTCTTTTCACTCCTCTCCAACCTCTATCCATAACAAAGGTTAGTGAAGGACAGGCAGAAAAGTAAAAAGAATGCCTGAATATAGGTTGTCATACCCAGCCCAGCTGTTGCTAATAATAATTTTCTGAGTGCTAGCACTGGATGAACCATTTGTCACGAATGATTTATTTGATGAAATTAACTCTCTTTTTCACTCCTTGCAAACTTTCTCTGCAAAATGATGGAGACATCCAACGTTGCTTGTTATGTATATAGGCCCAGGTGATTGTTTCTCTCCTCAGGTATGAGACTATGGTACACTGAGGTGCAGCGGTTCAATAGAGACTAATGATTTTGGATGCCTCTCCTTTTAGCTGTCCTGTTTGGACAGACAGATCTGGCACAGATATTCAGCAGGTAAATGCCCAGATCATACTGAAAAATTGCCCCTTAAGGGATACCTTGGTTGTTCATGCAAAATCACTAATTGCTTCTGAAAACTTATCCCAGTGTCTATTTATTATATGCTATTTCTCACATCAGTGACATGGCAGTTATTGTAATTCTATGACTGAATGACTGAATTTCTGCAAAATGGAGACTTGATACCCACTAATGAATAACAAATAAAGCTGCCTTCTTTATGTATGGAAATAGACATTCATAGAGATAACACTGTCTCCCTTCTGACTTTGTGGTCTGAACTGGAATGTCAGTAGAATAGAGATTTTTGCTAAAATGCCTTCCCACCTTCTCTCTTTTTTTTTCCCCTCTAGTTTGCCTTGAAGTTTCTAAGTACTGTAAGGCAGACTCTGAGCTTTGACTGCAGCTGGGACTCATAGTTCTTACTATGGTATGTTCCCATTAGTTAGCCAGCTGTTCTCCAAGGATTACATCCATCCTGTGACACCTAACTGGCCAGGGACCTTTTAGGGTTTTTTTCATTCTAATCTGTGTGGCTTCAAAACAGGGGGAAAAAAGCATTATTTAGTATGAGTTCTCTCTTCAGGGATTATTGTGGTTGATTAGATCACAGGAATGAGTTTTGCATTTATGCCAAAACCTCATGAAGTCCATCCTTCCATTGGACACTGGTGGGCAGCTGGTTCTGGGGCAATAAATGTGCCAGGATGACACTACATTTTAGTAAAAATATGGTATCGCTGGGAGAGAACTGTGGCTGGCCCAGCTGGAGCTGACCACTGTGTTTGGTAGGGAACCAGCACAGAGACCAGACCATGGATGGTGTCCTCTGTGGCTCTGTCCTGAACTGCAACCTACAATGTCACTGGAATTAGACAAGGGAGGAGTGTGTCCCATATAAGACCTATTGAAGTCCCCAGGTAATTTGTAGCCATAGCCATTTGCACTATTATTTAGTCAGGTTATTGATCTTTTAGGTCCTGTAGCTGTATCTGGCCATGATTGATACAAGCATCTTCATAGGCAGATAAGACAGTGTAATGGAAGCCATAATACCAGCAGACAGTGGTAAAATAATGTAGGGAAAGGTGAGGAGGAGGAAGAGGTGATTTTGTACTTTGTCTTCCAATAATCACTGCACAGCTTGACATCTGATTTCTTTTACCCTAATCTCAGCATGTATCTCAAAAATGCTACTGGCCATCAGATTATCCCAGCAGATCATTAAATTTTCTTATCCTCTGGACTTGCTGCGGAACTATCCAAGGATAATGAGCAGCCTGCTGTTGCACTCACCTGGTTGGGGTCGATGTGTTTTATGAAAGCTCCCCACATATTCTTTCTAATGAATGAGTCCTTTCTTTTTATAGGGGAGAAATCTAAGGGAAAAAGTGAAAAATGACCTTTAGGGTTTTTTGACATGGCCTTTAGGTTTTTTGATCAGAAACATGGTATTCTTCAGACGAATTCCTAGTTATCAATAGGAAACAGCAATATGTGATACAAAAGCCATGTACAAGAAAGTTTGTGGTACTATGTGCTCTTCAGAATCCATATACATAATGCTATTCTCCTTCTCTGGATGCTATATGGTTGGGGTCAGACATAAAGCTTCCAGCTGCAATTACCTAAACAGCTGGATTGATTGAATTAATGGGCTAAACTGTTATTGCTTTTAGTGGCAAACTCAACCTGGATTATAGCAATACTAAGGCTGTTTACTGTGTCTAGGAAAGAAAGCAACAGTATCTGATCACAGATAAACTTACCTCCTCAGATAAACATTTAAATAAAAAAGCTTTCTCCTTCAAAAATGCATACCATTTTTTCCCTTGTGGCAGCCAGCTTTTCCTGCTCTTCCTTATGTTTTCATGTCCTTCTGTTGCTCTCCTATTCATATTGTCTCATCTAATTCCCACAAATGGTTCCTTCTGCTCAAATAACAAGGCTCCAGACTGGCAGAACAAACTTGGGCAGGACACCGAGGCTGAAAACTTAAATGCTGAATTTTAGCGATTTGTTGCTTGCACTGTAAAGCCAGTAAGGTAGGAATGGCTATTGGTCTAATGCTGCTCGTGTTCCTCTCCCCATCATGCGGGTCATACACCGCTCGTGTCCTGAGCAGCATTAATATGGGCGCTCAGCTGCCATCAAGGAGGAGGACACTTGGATGCCCATGTTAGGCTTCGTCAGCCAGAACTAATGTAGCCCTGTCTATACAATCCCAGATTACCTAGTCATGATCTACATTGCCTCTGAAATTACAAAGGTGCTCATACGATCACCATGACTGCAGACTCTGAACATGTGCCAGACATGAGGATATTTCTCCTCCTGCCATCTGTATGAAATGAGGTAGCGTGTGTTCCCCTTGTTTAACAAACAGGGAGTGAAAATCAAGTGACTGGCAAAAGGCTATAAATGAAATGTGCCAAAGAAGAAGCAGGAAATGAAAGGAAAGATCTCGGGGTCTTCACTGTTAAGTTCAGCTTTGTTTTCATTGAAGAGGAGAAAACACATGCCACAGGGAAAGGGGGAGTTAGAAAGGAGTTATCACTATAGGGTAACAAAGCTTTCACTCATTGCCAAGGCTTGCAGTGCCTTCAGAGGCAAACATCACAGTCATTTTGAACAAAGTCCAGATGTACTAAAACTAAATCAACAGCTGAGTTTTCCCCAAACCCAGGGTACCCAGATCTGTGGCTGAGGATGAGCCACACTTTTTATCTGAATAGCTTTAATAGTGATTAATAAATTTACGCTAATAAAAATCTTGCTGGCAAAAAGCCCTTAAACATGACATTATTTACATAATTTCCTGCAAAGAACAGCTGCGTAGCCCTCCACTCTGGTCATAACTTCTCGGTTGTAGTGCTCCTGCACCCAAACATTCACAAATCTTAAGGCACCTGCCTGGCATTTATGGTACAAGGGAGCTTATGGAAGAGGTGTGCCTTCAGGAAACCAGCACCTCACAAGTGTGACTTGAAAACTGATGGTGCAACTGGGGTCAAGATCCTGCAGTCAGATCCATACTGGTGATCACTGGGATGCATTGCAGGATTGGGCTTATATTTAATGATAGCTTTTAATTAGTCTACATAGCTCATTTCCACATCTGCTTTCCTATAAACAAGCCACTAATTAATTCAGTGAGTCAGTTAAAAAGAGTACCATTGTGCCAGACAGTTTAAAGAGACACGGAAAATATTTGAAGCACAGTCCATTTAATTTTAATTATTTTTTAAAAGGAAAGCATGAAAAACGCCCCCCATATTTAATCCCCTTCTTCTGAATTCCTCTGCTAATTTCAGAATACATAGTTGCAAAGTTGTGACTGTGTCAAAGACTGGTGTGTCTCCAGAGCAAATCCATTCTTGCTTTAAGCTTTCTGATACATTCTACTGCTTAGCTTTACTCAAGTGATAGCTCTGGAAGCACTGCTAGCACTTCTAAAGCTTGATTACTCACCTGAAAAAGTCAAGTTAATAACATAATTTCTCAATACTCCAGCCTCCTGGCCTAATGCAGCAAAGCAACACGGTTCTTAGTTTCTGAGCTGGAGTCTTGTATATGATATGTACAGCTTATGAGAAGATGAGATGTTTCTGACTGGGATCAGAAAACGTGAAGGTGAGGCTCGCTCTCTCCCCATCCACTGAGGGAAATAAGCAGAGCTCGCTTCCTTCCAAAATGGACCTGCTCAGAGAAGATGGTGTCTGTGCCCTAACACAAACACCTCCTGGGTGGTTAGTTGAACACTTCCTTCAGGGCTTTTGGAAGGGACAGCAGACACCTCATATAGGTGCATTGGACTGACGCCCACCCCTAATATCTGAAATCTCACCAGGCTTAAACATAAGTGAAGCACAGAGCAACTGGGTCAAGCCTTTGCATGAACAAAGATGAAACCTTGGTGTGTGCAGATGTATTTAAAGACAAAAATAAAAGACTTGGAGAGCTCATTAGGCTTTTAAGTTCTCCCTAAGTCTTGGTTTTGTCTGACTAAATCCTTTATTGACTCTGACTGAAAGCCCCAGTGCTAGGCAGCTATCCTTCCTGTTTAACCTCGTGTCACTTGTGTCGCTTGTAACAACAGAAGGTGAAATAATTAGGTCATTTTTTAAACGTGGACTTTTGCTTTCCATGCTGACTGCTCCTTTAAAGCTGAGATGTCCCCCTGACACCTCTCTTTGATATAGCACCTAACAGCTAAGCACTATGTCTTTCCTCCACCCTCCTTACTTTTTAATATGAAGCTTACAGCATGCTGGCAATTTAAACCTCCGCTCTCCATTGGCAAGCCAGGGTGGCTTTGGTGAACAGTCTATTTCTTCTGATTATTCCTCGCCGTTGTGAGGGATTATGGCTGAGGACCAGCGACTTTCCCCCCGCAAAGACTTTAATGGTCCAAACACACTCTCCTTGCAGATTACAGCGGAATCACTAATGCAATTTTGACTTGACTTTGATGCAGCACTCCGCTGATGTGGGGTGACGTGGCAGCAAAGCAACAAGGTTAGATCTCAGCAGTGATTAAGCTGGAGTTCCTGGAAGGACGTTTCCCGCCCGTGAGTGCGGGCGTGCAGGGAGGCGGCTGGGCACAGCGCAAGGTGCCAGCCCGGAGCCCGCTCCAGCTGCCCACGCACAGGCCGCGAGGGGAAGGCAAGATGCTTTTTAACTCTGCTTTCCTGTTCCCACCTCTGGAAGAGAATCCCGGGCTGTTCAGCTGCTGAGAAGTCGGGTAATCAATCAATCAGTCATGAAATCCCGTTTTGTCAAGCATCACCCTCGCCAGCCGGGAGGGGCTTGCAGCGCTTGGGTGCGGGTCCGGTCCGGTCCACAGCCCCGGGGGCCGCCCTCCTCTTCGGGCGGGGGGCGTTAAAGAGAGGGGCCCGCGGCTCTGCCGGGGCCCCCGCCGCTCGCTCTTCAGCAGGTCTGGGCGGGGAGGCTCTGGGCCGCCGCGGATAGGAGAGGGGATCCAGCATCAGCCCCGTCCGAGGCTCCATCCCCGCTCCCTGGGGGTGAGGCTGAGCCCCGGGAGCGGGGCTGCGGCTCGTCGGGCTGTGTCGGCACTGTATATGCTGGGACATGCATGTATATTTTATGTATGTGTATATAATATATACATTTACAAGCAAACAAACAACGGAGCTGGGGGCTCTTTAAAATCTTCCAGCCACAGCGGTACCCAAAGGAGGAGGAGAGGGAAAAAAAAAAAAAAAAAAAAGGAAGCTTTTTTAAAATTTTTTTCCCCCTCCAAGCATGTGATTTACTCCGTGACTCCGATGCTTATCAACAACGCGTGAAGATTGCAATAAGGATCCTCCCTGGAAGGCGAGGAGGAGTGACTTCCAGGGGGCTGGGAGGAGGTGGAGTGCAGCGCGGCTCTCGCCTATAAGGAGGTGCCCAGCGCCCGGCTGCTGCTTCCCCGCCGCCGCTCGCAAGGTGAATTTCCGCGGCGGCAGCCGGGGGAGCGGGCTCGGCTCGGGCGCTGCCGCCGGCGCTCGGAGCGGCTCCTCCGGGGGCCGCGGAGGAGGGTCCCTGGGCCGCCCCGGCTCCGGCTCCCCCTTCCCCCGCAGCGCCTGGATGCTGGATGGAGTAAATGAGCGGAGGCAGAGGGAGCGCACAGAGGCTGAGAGGCGCTCGGAGACCGGGACCGGGGGAGACAGGCGGGCGGCTGGCTTCCCCCTGCGGGGCTGAACATGGATTCCCGAGCCCTCGGGGGCTTCGCTCTGCTGCTCTTCAGTTTGTGGCACCTGGGATTAACCGCAACAAATTGTGAGTAGCGGGACCCCACGGAGTTGCCTGAGGTTGGGGCGGAGGGGGGGAGGAAGG
>VZTL01070872.1:25415-36490 GCA_013400535.1 Scopus umbretta
TTTTATTCTCCTAAATAAAGGACTCTGCTGGGTTTTGGCACCCCCAGAACTGGGGGAAAGATATTCTGGTCCTGTAGCATTCACTTTTTCAGACTTCTACTGTCTTACTGATACAAGGGCCACGTTTGCATTGTGTCTGTAGGATGTGGTTCTTGAAAGACAGATCTCTTCTGGGCCTACACAGAAGGGAAGGGTGAAAAAGAGAAAAGAACACGTAGATCTGCATGAACATTTTCTTTCTGCTGTCAGTAAAGTGTCTTTAAGAAACATGGACTCTTTTTTTTAGTCTTAACTAAACTCCCTCTACTCAACCCAAGAAAGAGGGGAAGAGAATAGCGTAATCCTGATGTAATGAAGATTTAACATTACAGGCAATTCGTGGAGGCTTTGAATGTATCACTTGGTAAAGCAGGGAGCATCAGTAGACCTATTAGCTTGTCTCCGAAGAGTCAGAGGAAAACAAGAAATTTTTTGTACACAGTGCTGGACTGATATAAGTGATAATTAATTTCCTTGTATTAATCTTGTCTCTCAATTTTCTAATTGCCCTGTGCAGATTCTTGTAGGCTGATAATGCCATCTGTTCACTGGATCAGTGCAACTGATGATGTTTTAAAAGATAAAAACAACACAATATAGAATCTAGAGGAAAAAAGAGATGCCAAACATTGATTTATTTATTTTTAGTTATCTGCTCTGTTAAGCAGTTGAAATAAAAGTTGGTAGTTCATAGTGTGGTGATCTAACTGCCATTCTAAATAGATACACAGAAAATACTTCATATTTTAGCTAGTATTTGCTCCAAAAAATAGAGGAAAGTAGCTTCGTAAAGGAGAGAGCATGAAGCCATTTTAAATGTCATGAAGGATCTTGCCTGTTCTGTATTCCAGGAAAGGAAAACCCATTTTTCTGGCTGTGTTTTGCCTCTGCATGATACTAGCTCTTTCTCTACATTCCTACAAACATATGCTGGAACTCGGATAACTTGGTCCATTTCCTACAGAAGTTTGTGCTTAGATATTATCAACACAGGTTCTGAATAAAGCAGTGGAAGTCTGTATGAACCTACCTATTTACAATACTAAATGGCTGTTAGAGTACTGGTTGGTTCAATTATTATTGTATTTTGTAACCTGTGAATTAAAAGCCTGCAGAGTTGATTTTTTTCAATGTACAATTGTAGTACTTTAACTGAAAATAAGATACAGAGCTCAGAGAGACAAAGTAGTCTTCTAGGTAGTGGTAGCTTTTATTTTATCCAGTGTTTCTCTATCATAATAAAGACCTCACCAGTGCTTAACCTCTCAGTCTCTAGTGCAATGAAAGAGGTCTCAGCCTGCATAGGCTTTGAATAACCCCAAATACCAGAAGTGTGCTAGAGACAGGGCACCATGTTGTGATGTGTTTGTGGATATCTGTGATAAAAAGGTTTCTTTCTTCCATGACAGAAGTTGTCTGTGGAAGTAATTTTGGAAGAGACACTTGTTCTACTCTTTTTCAGGCACTGTATATGTATTTGGAGAGTGTTTCCTGGTTGAGAAGGTTTTAGTGTTAGAAAGACATGCCAAGAGTTTATACACATGGCAAAAGTGGCACTAGTGCCTTAGTCCGCTTCTGTATCAGTGGCAGCATATCGGTGTAACTTTTGTCCTCATCCTGTGCACAAGCCAAATCGGAGAGAGAAGTCGGGCTTGGAATCAGACCCCTGTGTGGCAGTGTGTGCATATGGGAGGAAGTTTCTAGAGAACCAGGGTGCAAATGGGTTTTTAAGCAAACTATTTTTCCCCCTCAGTTTGAGTCTAATTGAAACTGGCTTTGGATAACAGCAGTTCAATGATTTCCATTTTGACATGAATGGTGATTACTTAAGTAACTAAATTTAAAGTCCCATTCATCAGCATCACTGTGATTCACGATCTGGAGGGTCTTTCAGCTCCAGGATTGTGTTGGTGTGCTTGTATCGGGCCAGAGAAGTCCAGATTCCTGACCACAGAGGCTGGCTTTTCGGCGAGTTGAATGTAGGTGCTGGAGGTTTGCCGGGAAGAGTCTCTGTGATTCCCTCCTGTCATAGTCAACATCCGACACATTACACTAGTGATAAGCTTGTAACATGCCAACACTGTTTCCATGCTGGACAGCACAACTCCAGATTTGAGGTTAAGGAGTATTCTTAATGAACATCACTGTTAGATGGATTCATAAGAGCAATAACAAGGAAAAGCTAACTTTGTAATTGCTCATTCAGTGCCATTCTGGACTATAAAAGGTTTTTAGTGGCTGTTGTTAATGCACTCTTTTCCAAACTGTTAATTGACTGGGATCTGTGTGATCTTTATGGCGTAAAAGAGCATAGAATTGCAGTGGGAAACACTGCACTCCTTTCAGCCTGGTACCCAGAAACACTCAGAAGATATTCAGCAATACCCACAGCAGTGGAAACTGCAAAGAATAACTATGGTATAATTCTGGGGAACACTTCCCTTTTGACATTGGTAATTAAAGTTTAGCGTAGAGCTCCAACACGTGAAACAGAATGGTATTCAATACTAACCATTGTGGCACAGTAGAAATTGGACTGGAAAGGAAATAAATGCATTGTTTTTCTCTGTTTTATTGTGTGTATTGAGAAGGATTGAGTGTTGGCCCTTAGGAGTTTGGGAGCACAATTTTTTCTTCTGAAACT
Organism: Scopus umbretta; assembly: GCA_013400535.1. NCBI lineage: Eukaryota > Metazoa > Chordata > Aves > Pelecaniformes > Scopidae > Scopus > Scopus umbretta. The sequence goes on from VZTL01070872.1 coordinate 28,099, forward strand.
ATTCAGTGCACTGTGTTGCCAATATAGTAGTAAATAATAATAATAATAATTTTCAAATGGGTACAATCCTTTCTTTGTTCCCAGCTGGGCAATAAGGAGTTGATAAATGCTGTACTGTCTGGATAAGAATTGGCAAGTTCTATTTACTTCTGCTCTAAATGGTGAGGCATTGTTTCTTGATGACAATGGTTCTTCACTGATGACAGCTCGTCAGCAGTCCAGGAACAGAGACAAATACCTTGTGATCTATGCCACCAGTGACATAGCTGTAGTCATTCCCATATTAGTTCAGTGATATCTCTATATGTTTGGGCCCAAATTGCCCCCATTTCTGATGTAGATGCTATGAGCTGTTGCTCTCTGACCTCCTTCTAGGTCATAAAAACAACATACTGAGCATTAATAAGGCCCTTTTCTTCCTTCCCTCCATGCAAATTTATCACTGGAACAGGAGGGGAAATGGCATTTTTTTACTGGAGATTATCTGGTGTGTTTATAGAATTATGCATAAGGAAAGGAACAGGAGATGGAGTCTGTTCTTTGTAGGGAAGGAGGGGAGGTCACAAAGGATCTTCTCCCAGTTTCCCATTACTAGTGGCAGCTTCCTAATGCATTCATTGAGGAGGTCTGAATTAATGGTCCAAGTGAGTCATCAGTGAACCGTTAGGAATAACACATTCATTTGTAGTAATCAGGACTGATTTATGAATAGGACAAAAGGGACTAAATATGCTATGAAAATGCATGTTGTAGATTTTTTTTTCCCCCCATGAATAATTCATCCTCTCCTAGTATCCACGAAAACAAAAACACTGTGCACATAAGAACCCATTAAAAAAGTTAATCCCACAAATGGCTGAACACGGAGAAAATCAGCTTTTGTTTTAAAAGGTAGATTTACTCAAATCTTCTCTAATTTGATTTGCCAGTGGGGTATAATTTAAGTCAAACAAGTTAGCAGCATTACTTGCTATACGAAGGTCTAAATATTTAATAGATTATGAGAAATGCCTGCCCCACAGGATAATGAGCTAAGGAGCACTCATTCTCTACAGTGCAGAGGGTAAGCTAAACCCAACAGAAAGAGCAAGCAAAATGGAGAGGGAGCTTCTGTTCACAGGATTTGGTCCTCTAAAGCTGGTCTTGGGAGCACTTGTAGTGCACCTGCTATTCTAAATAATCCTGGGGAAACTACCTCTATGAGTAACAACAGTGGCTTTTTAGTAGCTGTAAGGATTCATGGTCTTCCCATGGTCTCTACATGCCTGTGAAGATGCCCACAGTGAACCTCTCCTAGCCACAGCATGTGCTCTGGAACATGCAGGATGCTGCATACTCAGGTAATCGCAGTGGGCATCTGCCCATCTGTTCCTGGGCAGTCATTTCAGCAGGAGGGGAGGCAGCAGTACCTCTACAGAGACTGGTGCTTCAGAGGAGCTAAAGTGTTTTGTCTAATCCTACCTAGGAAGTCTCTGGAAAAAAATAGAACGTGAACTTGGATATAGTGAATTCTAGGTGGGCACTTTACCCCTAGGCTTTGTGCAACTGCTTATGTGGGCACTAAACAGAGCAGCAGAGAGAAGGGGGAAGAGAAACCTTACACAGAGAGAACAGAGCCGTTGGATTTCTTCCTACCTGCTCCCAAAAATTCAGAGGGGTTGGTTTGTGTTGTTTTATTATTTTTAAATTTTGTGTCAAAATAGTTTGCATTTTAATTTTAGAGCAAGAACCTCCTTCAGCAACCCCTAGCAAGATTAAACAGCTATGGCATTTTTCACAGAGACTGTCTGTTTGGAAAAGAAAATGAAAATTTGATGAATTTCAACCACAAGTAGCTTGCAGCATTCAAATACTTATAGATGATCAAATTCCCTTTTCCCTGCTTCTTAAGTGCAGAACTCAACTTATACGTAATATTAATTTTTATTATTTTGGGGCAGTTATTCACTGAATTTTTGTGCAGACTCAGTTCATCTAGGACTTGGTCTAAACTTCCTGAAAATGAAGGGAATGGCTTGTACTTGAATTTCAGATCATCTTTTCCTCAGAAGTCAGTTCATCCAGTGTGTAAATCCTTATTATTGTTCTCCTGTGAAGTTTATTTTCCTTAAAACCTGTCTGGCAATGTATGCAATGCAAGATATGTTTGTACCTGTCAGTACAAAGAAGTATTCATTTTCCTGATGGTTGCTGCTCCTTTTGAGTACATTATTTGAGAGCGCATTGGCCTGCTCTTTTGTCATATTCTATGCCAACCTTGTATCCAACTTATTGACAATATAATAGGTTAAAGTTGCACACCCTTTTGCGTTCTTCTTTGCATTTTTTGCCAATGGTTGTTCTGTTTTCTGGGTCCTCCTGTTCTGTTGAGAGTTGAGGTGAATACTAGCCACTATAACACACAAAATTACATTGTGGTAATATTTTTTTACAAGCATTAAAGAAAACATTTTAAATACTCTGAAAAGCTAATAGTCCAAGGGTATTCCTGGTTTTCTTTCTTCCAGGCAGGTACGAGCTCACATACCAGTGCTCCTGGCTGGACAGATGAAAGCTTGTTCCAGCCTGGAAAACCTATAGCTAGCTTTTGGTTGATAACATTAAGTACATGAGGTTGCTCATGACAGTGTACAAACGTCTGCATAGATACATCTAAAAAAAATAAATCCCACACTTTTTCCCATCCCTGTCTCCCTGCTCTGAAGAAAAGCATTGAGTCATTTCCTTTCTTTTCTGGTCCAGTTTCCTAGTGGAGAGCTCCTATATGATATCTGTGCTCTAGAAAAGTCACCGAAGAATTTAATAGCTTGGCTCTGCCATTCACTTGAAGCATATAGGCTGGAATTAGGTATTATGGGGAGGAAAGCATGAACTGAATCAGTCTGAAAACTAGTATTGTCAGTCATTCCTGAGTTCCAAATCTCCCTAAAATGACTATCATTAGACATTTTAACTATAACATTAGATTTGTTTGTAAATTATAAACTCTTCTCTTTTTGCAATCTACATCTGGTAGCTGGTACTATTCCCTGGGGCCTCTTCCAGAGAGGCTGCGCATGAGTTGAAGTAGTCTATTTACTGCATCATTATGAGTTTGGATTACAAACTCCTTTACACACCCACATTCATCAATGAGTGTTTGCAAAGCCCAAACTGTTTTTCAGACAAGCAACAGAGATGTGCTTTTCATCTGTACTTTTGTTCAGAAGCTGTGGTTGGCTTTGTTGGGCAAAGTTGACCAATACGAAAGAATTGGCCTACTTTCTTGAGATGTCAGCAGAATAGATAGAAAAAAAGATCTGCTCACTAAATCATAAGTCATTTTCCACTGTAGCTTATGGAAGGAGGTATTAACCACCAAGACTCATCCCGTTTCACAGCAAGTACTTGTTATTTCTCTTGTTGTTGTGGTTTAACCCNCTGACGGGCTTGATCCGAAGCCCACCAATTCTGTCATTGGGTCCGGACACCAATGACTTGTGAGAATTAAAGAAGGAAGTCCTGATTTGACAGCCCTTCTCTGATTACAAGCAGACAGTGAGTCAGAGCTATAACAGAACAGATTTTCCTTCTACCCTCTCCACCCTCCCCCCCCTTAGTAGCATCTGATTTATAGTGCCTGTTTTTTTGCAACTTCATCTAATTAGCGCAGGCACTGGGGTCAGTATTCTAATACCTGACAGGCTTTACAAAGGAACACCACAATTACAAGTACAATTACCTGTTTTTCTGCTGCACTGAAAAATGTGGTATATGAAAATTAACATAAAACCCCTAAGTGTTGGGATGAAAGGGTGAGAGTTAGGGGAGAGGCACCATCTTCAAATTTGAAAGGCCTGGGTTTGATGCTTGACTTTTTGAAAGTTTTCCTGGGCATCATTAGGTGATGAGTTTATATTGCTTTAAGCTTGAGTTTACCTGGTTTATCTCATTAGGGCTAAGTGTTCATCTCTTCTAGTGTATACAGATTTACATCTAACAACAGGGTTTAGAGAAAGAGACCCTTATGCTAGACAGTAACTTATTATAAGCAACAATAGTATTAGCACACTTCTCTTTAAAAGTATTGTCCGTATCAATGAATAATGGAGTCTCTAAAACGTTGTGATTCTGCTGGCTTTCCCTGGTGACTGCCATAGAAGTCTATAGGCAGCAACTTTTAGGATATTTGTGTAACTCTACGATTATGCAGTCCTCAATGTGAGAGCTACGGGCTGGTTGGCTCTAAGCCAGGAAAACAAAACTTTTTTTTTTTTTTTTGATCACTATACCCTTCCAGTCATGTCTATATGGCATGTGGGTAGAGCTAACTTGCATCTCTCTACAAGAGCATGTAAGTTTGCACTGATTTGCCTGGGCTGGTGCTAAACTAAAATTGTGTGGTGGAAATGGTGCATTCATGTTAAGTTAAAAAATAATAACCAGTTTAATATGACTGCAAAGTACTGTCCTGAGATAACCAAAAGAACTGCACAAGAGGAGGGTTATTTCCTTTTATTTTTTACATTAAGGGAAACTATAATCTTAGCTTAGAGGAAATTTAGAGCAAATCTATAAAGTCATGTTCAAACTAAGCTTTGTAAATTCCAAGACAGGCACTTAATTCAGTGTTCAGGCAGGGAGAAAAACAGTTCACAGCTGGAAATGCCTGTTCTTCTCTTCCACGAGATGCACAGAGAAGGGTAATTGATTTAGACTCCTTCAGGATAGGAATGGGTTTTCTGTGTTAGTAAGTGTGAAGCACAAGGTCTTCATCCTAGAGGATGATCCTATTCGTGCCAGTGATGATAACAGTGAAGTCTCTGTTCTGTGAAGACTACATACAAATGAAAATGAATCTTCTGCTTCTTCAGCATATTTGTAAGTATGCCACTGACTGGTGGCAGTCTTTGGTGTCTCTGAGAAAATAGCTAGTTTGATAAGAACAGCCAGACTGTTCTAGTCTGGGACTAGTAAACCAATCCTTCAACCCTCAAGGAATGACAAGGTTTTTAGACTAGCCCTCAACTAAGAAATAGGAAACTCACTAAGCTGATATTGAAGGTAGCAAAGTTTAGTTCTTCTTAGATATCCACAATCTAGGTATACTTGTAGATTTTATTCAGCTAGGAAATAATGATGGAAAACCCCTCCTCCTTCCCATGTCTATAGACTACTGTTGAGTGTAAATATATGAAAGAAGGTGGAAGTCATTCATGATGCTCCAAAGAACTACCTCAATCAATAAGTCCATGTATTTCATTGAGGCTATTCTTGTAGGAAGCAGAGTACTGAAGAGAAAGTCTGAGACCAGTACTAGTATGTTTAAAGCCAAATGCAACCGTATGATTATTGCACTCCATGATAGTTTTGTCAGAGTGATTAAAAACTGCTTCCTGTAATATTCTTACATATACTAGCAAATAAATCTTATGCTCATACTCAGTGTGTTATGAATAAACAGCACATAACACATAGCTTCACTTCAATCACTGAAGTGACCAAGAAGATCAAAACAAAGTGAAACAGTCATCAGCTATGCAAATGAACAAGGCTTAGAGCGAATCTGCCTGTGTTAAGTCAGTAATTTGATGGGTTGTTTTTTTGATTAAGCTTCCCTGGGGGGAAGGAAAGGTTTAATTAAAAAGAGATTCAAGGGGAATTCAGAATAATAAGTCATGTCTCTTTTATCTCTGCCGGAGCCTTGGAAAATTGGTGGCTGCTGATGGAACAGTTTGAGGTGCAAACAGGAAAGAAATAGGACCAACTCCCTCATGAGTCTGGACCTTCCTGTCTGCACTAGCTACTGGTTTTGGTCTTTCCTCTCCTGATAGCAACAATGTTAGCAATGGCTGATCTTCCCCAGCTTTGCCCTTTATTTCTTTTTTCTGGGTAGAGCAAATTCAATTACACCAACTTGACAAAGACCTGAGATCTGGCAGGCTGCAACACCAAGTTACTTGGGTGTTTTGGTATCGTTTCAGCTAGATTAAAATCCGAGTCCCTCAAATATTGAGATGCTGGTAGAATCAAGTGTCTGTCAAATAAGAAAGGTAATAGAAAAGACCTTTCTGAATACAGAAGAGCACTGGTATTTTACAGGTCAGTAAAGGATTTGTCTCAGATGGATGTCTTCTAGAAATGGCTGAATACTTTTCTAAGGTTGTTGGTCGCTTTTGATGAAAGAACAAGCGAGAAAGTGCTTCTAGTGCTGTTTTTAAGAATCTTTGGGGAAATTATCTTCATTTTTCAGGTCACATTATGTTTCTGTGCCTGATGCTCTGTTTATTTAACATTTAAATAACCGCCTTTGTAGTTTGAAAAGCAAATGGCTACAGAATCTCATTAGGACTATTGAGGTTAGGTTTTACAGTATAAATCTGTTTCAGTTGAGTCCAGAGAATTTAATTCTTAACATATCATTTAGAAAAGCAATAGCACACTTAAGCAATGGTAAACTGAAATGAGTACTCTGTATGCTCACTGAAGTCAAACGTTCCAGTAAACAGTATCAGAAGCCAGAATGGTTCAACTGGAATAAAAGTATTTATACCTCTCAATAGATGCCACACACTAAAAAGTATGTAGAGCTGATGAAAATAAAGTCTCCTTCTTCCCCTTTTAGGGGAATTTAACTTTTTTTTTTTTTTCTCCATTCTGTGATCTAAATGTTAGTTCCTCCACCTTGAAATCAAATAAAGAATGCTCAGTCCTGATGATGAGACATCAAATCTTCAAAATATGCTGTTCCTGAATTCTAGCGACTATTTAGTTCACAATTTCAAATAAATGGAACACGTGGAATTTGATCTTGAATAGGTATGTCCAGATCTTTCTACTGACTTCTGTGTGTGCATTTACCTATATATGACACTTTAACAGAAAAGTTGTATATGTGCATACCTTCAGCTCTTTGTACAGAGCAGGATAGTATTTTAGATATTGTTGCTTTTATAGAAACCCATTTCCTTACAATTATTAAAATAAAACAAAAAATGAGGTGCTGGAATCAAACAGTTCCCTGATGAAACCCATTCATTTCCATTTTTATATTTTATTATTGCCTTTGTTATACTCTTTGTCTTTTGGGGAGGGAATAGTTTACTAGGATTGAGTAGCTTCAATATTCTGTTTTATCAGACATTTATATATTTTTTTTTAAGATGGGTCATTAGGAATTTGACTCTTGCATGCAATCCTTTCCAAGAATTTCTCTAATTTGTCACTTTCTATCATTTCTCATTTTATCATGGCTAGTGAGCCCCTGATGCTCTGCAATACCAAGAAAAAGACACCAACATGAGCTAAAGGGATCTTCTATGATTAACCTCTCCCTGTTTCACTATACAGTTCAAGCATAGCAGTTTTTCTGCGGTGTCAGGGGTAGACTCTTTGTACGGCTTATGTCTCATTTTAAGAATACCAAAGAAGTTGCCTAGAAAAGGACATCATTAGTTACCCTTACACCTTCTGAGCCCTCTGCTTAAGAGCTTGCTGCTGTTTCTGGTAAAAAGAAAGATTACATCCAGAAGGACCTTCATGCAGGCCATGTGCTCTGATTGCTGTCTCTGGCACTTAGTTGGTTCTCTCACTAGCTTTCTACTTGTCTTCAGTCACACTGCAAGTACTGAGATCTTTTTTTCTTTTTCTCTTGCTTATTCTGTTCAGTCCTCTGATTCAATGACAGATCTATGTCTCAAAGTCAAAGCAACCAAATTGTGAGCTGCTTTTCCTCCCATGATCTCTCTAATTCTCATCACATTTAAGTGCTGTATCACTGTCCTCTGTGTCTTTCAGGCTTATCACTGTAGACTTCCCTGGCTTTTTGCAGTCCAGCCTGTGTCCAAATCTTGTTACTTCTTCCTCAAGGGTAAATACAGTTTTCAACCACTTCATGTCATACTGCTGGATACAATCCTGCCTCTCTTTTGTTAGAGGTGATTGATAAGATGGGAAGTGTTGATTTATGGTGAAAGTCCACACAAAGCAGAATGAGAAGGGAAACTGAGGGTCTTTTGATATAATAATAATGAAAACCAGCAGTAATACTTCTGATTTCAGGAAAATCACCTTCAAAACAAAGAGACACAGCCCCTGTTAGAAGAAGGGACATACATAATTTTATCTGAAACTGCAGGTCGGATTTCCTTACGTTCAGGCTGAACGAGCGGCTTGGAGAGACAGCAGTCTACTTTATCTGCTTTGGTCTAGCACCTCTCCTCTATATCTATTGCTTTTTTGCCTCTGGAGAGTCCTTTTTGTCCAAGACATGGGATCCAAAATCTTGTAGAACCTGGTATTCAAAGTTAATTCCCATTTCCTTTTGCTGTGGTTTAGACCCTGTTGGCAACCAAGCACCACAGAGCCACTCGCTCACCCTCCACCCGCTTTGGAATGGGGGAGAGACTCGGAA
>VZTL01070873.1:0-18941 GCA_013400535.1 Scopus umbretta
GTAAGACAAAAAAAAAATAATTTAACTTGAAGTGATAAGGTCAAGGGAAATGGAAGACAAGATGTTATTGAAGGGTTTTTTTTCATTGTTTACTAACGTAAATAGTAGTGAAGAGGATAAGTATTAAATTATCTAATAGTGTTAAAATCCAGATCATACTTATTGGTGGAATATAGACAATACCAGTCATCACGTATTCATCCTAGAAATTCCCATAGCTTTTCATATATTTATATGAATATATATTTATATTTAAAATACATAAATATTTATAAAATACATAAATATTTATATTTACGTATTTCTGAATTACAATGCCAGGATTTCTTTCTGTTGTCTAGGAGATATCCAGGTGGGAATGATGGACAAGAAAGGACAACTGGAAGTAGAAATAATCCGAGCCCGTGGCCTTGTTGTAAAACCAGGTTCAAAGACACTGCCAGGTAAGGAAGAAAAATCTTAGCAACAAGAATGGAGTTCTACCAAAAAAATTCAATGAACTATCAACTTCTGAGGCTTTACTGTTCAACTTAGGTAAACTCTTAGCAAATTCACATATCAATAGATTACAAATAGTAATACAAATAGTATTGTACACTGAAATGCATAATGTATTGAAATGGTATACAAAAAATCAACCCTACTTCAGGAAGAAAAAAAAAAATCAGACTGGTGTCTAGGCTACCAGAAGACACATAACTATTTTTAGTAATAGCAAATGCATCATTGGTTTTGGGGCAGAAAGGAAGGTATATACTGAAGATGTGAGATAGGAATCTTAGGGATGAAGAGGGAATCAACAAGAAGTGTGGAACAGGTACCTACTCGAAAAGTAGACCAGTATTTGATACTTCTTATTTTATAATCTGATGTCCTATAACACTATGTGAAAAGGACAATATAATGCTATTTTTAACAAGCTCTTCTGTCAAAATAGAAATTGTGTCAGAGTCTTTTCTTCACTGATTTTCACCTTGTAGATAATTTTAAATTATTAACAATTTGGAGCATTGATCCAAATCTCACCAAAGTCAATGCAAGTCATTCATTTACTTAACAGGCCTATTTTGCATACTGTACAGTATAGGGATACTATATATAGGAGTATCTGATTTTTCCAGGTCAAAATCTGAATTATTTTATGGCAAAAGAGACATATAAAAAGAAGTAAAGAAAAATTATACCAGGGAGAAAAGTAAAGAAAATTCATGGATGCTTTGCATGTGAATAAATGTTAACATTGCTTGTGGAAATTTGTTCATATAAGTTATATATCTAATAAAAGGCAGATTTTATCATATGGTGATAGAACAGTACGTCTTTTATGCAAAAAATATGGACTTCTTTACTTATTGTTCTTTATTTTCTTTCTTCTAAGCACCATATGTAAAGGTGTATCTATTAGAAAATGGAGTCTGCATAGCCAAAAAGAAAACAAAGGTAGCAAGAAAAACGCTGGAGCCACTTTATCAGCAACTTCTATCATTTGAAGAAAGTCCCCAAGGAAAAGTTTTACAGGTAATTTGCATCAATATTCTTCTGAATCTGAAAACGTCAGCTGCACAGTTTTCACTGAATGAGTTTCAAACTTCCTGTTACGCTTCATTTGGCAAGGCCTGCTATTTCAGTTACTTGTTAAGCAGATTAACACTACAGTAATAACTGTTGATGCAAGTAGAAAGTGCTGAGCAAAAGTTAGGTGTAGATTATTTTGCTTCTACTGTATGTATGGGCTCCTTCTCTCACTGGGCTTTCTTTAGTATCATGGATAACTGCTCTTTTACTGCCCAGGTCATTTCTGTCACTGCATCATGATTAGTATACACAGAACTAAACTATGTCAGCAAATATTTCATTCCTTAATATAGTTAAATAAGCAGAGACATTTGACAAATCAGATTGAAGCTCTCATAATTTTTGCTGAATTTTTTCTATTTTCTTGTGTTTCCTTTGCTAACAGATAATTGTTTGGGGAGACTATGGACGTATGGATCACAAATCCTTTATGGGAGTGGCACAGATACTTTTAGATGAACTGGACCTGTCCAACATGGTGATTGGGTGGTTCAAACTCTTCCCTCCTTCTTCCCTAGTAGACCCAACTTTAGCTCCTCTCACTAGAAGAGCTTCCCAATCATCTCTTGAAAGTTCAACAGGACCTTCGTATGCTCGCTCATAGCAGCTGTGAAACTGTTGTCATAGCAACCAGCGTTACAAAAAAAAAAAAAAATTACAGGTCGCAAACCCTGGTAACACTGCATGCTTAATGTTGTGTCTTCTGAGCCTGTTTCTAGGGCTGCAACGCGATCCTGTGTTCTCAAGGAAGTTGCACACATTGTGCCCTATGGAAGGCCCTCAGGTGAAGGACTGAAGTCATGAAGAACTGATAGGTTTGGAGTTCAGGGACACTCAGTTTTGGTCCAATCTGAAGCCATGGACTAAACTAAAAGAATCAATCTGTTTCATGCAACAAAAGTCCTTTTCAATGGCATATCTGTTTTGTTGCTCCCGTTTCTTTATTTATCTGCCCTCCCCTCCTAGATCTTGGTTATGCCACAGAAATGGAATTACCCTTCCATGAAGCCATGTTACAAGTCAGTGGATTAGCAGACACTGGAAGAAAAGAAGAATGTAAGGATGCTGGAAAAGTCAACTGTCATTTGAAACAGTTGCTTGAGATCTGAAAACTCTTCATACTGAAAAGGTTCAAGACTTAAAGTGGTGGGCTTCATACCTCCAGCTATAGACACAGTGAAACCCCAGATGTGATGGACTCTCTGAAAAATAAAATTCTGTGGATATACTGTACTGTATGAAATTAAAGAAACTTTTTTGCATGGACACAGATTTAGCTGAACACTTAAATTATTTTCTTGGGGCTGCAACTTGCAAAAAAAAAAGAATAAATCAGCCATTTTCAACAATTTATATTATTTTTAAAAATAAATTTCACTAGTGCATGGTTTTAAAGGGAAGAGAATGCAACAGGGTGATACAAAGACACACCACGTTTATCATTCTTTAAACCAGTCATGGTCTGTATTTTTGCAGACGTATATTAAAAATAAAAAATAATTTCTAGCAAATATTTAAAATTCTGTTTATGTGACAAGAAATAAGTGTAATATATTAAATTTATTTAAATGTAAAAGGTACAAGCCTTGTAAAGTTCAACATAATGTGCAAATTGTACACTTCTTTTACCTCCTCCTTTCTCTATCTCTCCTCCCAGTCTCCTTTCTTCCTTTTGCTCTTTTTCCCTTCTACCTCCCAGGATGATCATCATATTCTAAAATGGCTACCTTTTGACTTATTACTCTCTTACGCCCCATATTTGGTTCAGGGTTGCAGATTGTTCTGCATTTCTGAATTATTTGAGAAAAATATTGTTTAAGAACTTACTTTTTTTTCAAGCATGTTGAAAAGGATTTTGCAACATGGCTTGGGAGTACATTAATGTAATTCAGCATGTATTTGATAAAGAAGATATTTGAACTTTTTGCAATTTATTGTACAGTGCATGGTAACATTTTCATTTTTTCTCACCTTCAAATTGAATTCTACAGCAAAATACTGGAATCATGTGGCCATTGTAAGATGTCTTCAATAAATTTGTTTTCAGCACCAGCATCTTTCATTCAAAGGTTGAACTATCATTTCTTGAAGGTTTTTGGAAAGAGGAAAAATTAAGTACCTAGTTGATTTTTAGGAAATAAATTTAAACACTTTTATTTGCACTAAGCCAAATTAATTGCTACATTTTTGAGATTACAAAAGCAACAAAGGTTACAAATTCGTACAGTTCTTCTGCTGTAAAGTTCAATTTGCATAAACTACATTTGTGTTGCAAAAGACATAATTAGGTAATATCAGTCTGGAAAATACTGGTCTTTGGTTTGTAAAATAGCCTTAAAGAAAGCTTATCAGTACCACTCCGACAGCTATTTGACACATTACCAGAACCCTCACTGCAGCCAATGGATCTTCAAAAAACTATTTTTTGTAGCAGACAGTAACTACCATTGGGTGGTGCTGCAAGTTCAAGCTTCTCATTAAATTACATTATTTAAAGGGAATGTAACTGGCTAACATTTAATAACAAAACCTCCTTTTTTTCTGGGTCTTTGTATGCCTTTAATACCTGTTTAAGGTTTAATATTGAAACCTTGCAATAATTTTTGAAATAGACATTACATTTACCTTTAAGGCCACACAGAATTACTCTGGTTTTATTTGAAAATCTATTAAAGTTTCCCATTAAGAAATTGTACATGCCTCATAGGAGGGAAAAAGAAATAACAGTATCACTTAAAATGCCTTTTACTTTGTGCAATATCATATAAATCAAGATTGTGTCTTGTCTTCAGAATTTATATAATGGATTATTGTTAATTTAATGGACAGACTGGTAAAATTATATTTATTGAAACAATTTAGGCACCTGTCTACCAGCAGCAAATAAATGCTACTAACATGCAGTCTGCAATATCCCCTAGGATATTAAAGAAAAATACATAACCATTTTCCTGATGCTGTGAGATGTGCTCACACATTCTTGTATGCATAGTCCTATATAAATTGTTTCAAATATTAAAATCAAGGACATGACGCATGGAAGGTTTGTACATACTTGTCATTATGCAGTATTTATTTTAAAGAAATTAATGTATTTTTTTTAATTTTCACACGTCTGCAACTCTACTTATGGTTTAGTCATGTAAATAGCACTATTCCAGTGATCACTGCTGTCTTGTACATAGTACGTTTTAAAAAGTTAAAAGGAATACAGTTGGGGGGGGGAAGGGCAGATTAGGCCTGTAATGAACACCAACTAATGTAAATCAAACTCATTCTGGTGATGGTATTTAACACTTTAAATAAAACATTTTCTTTACAGAATTCGCGTGCAGGGCTTCGTTGCTTTTCTCTGAGATGGTCAGCAGCATCCTTTAGTGGCGTTCATGGCAAACAGCACATGCAGCTGACGAACAAGCAAGCTTTTCTTCTCTTAACAGTGCTGCAAAAATGAAATACCATTTGTAAAATAACACGTTCAGTGCCAGAGGCTTTTAGAGCATGTATGCACCCAGGCAGCGGGAGCAGGGGTAGGCTGGGGCCACCTCTCCCCCAGCCAGGCATCGGGCTCTGCACTCCGGCCACACTCCTGCTCTCACGTGCTGAAACAGGCACGAAGCTCCAGGGCTGGAGCTGGCTCTAAGCTGCCAACCCTGGCTGCGAGGACATGCGCGGACTTCCCTGTAACGGGCACACTAAATGTGCTGAGGCTGTGAAGTGCTACTGCACAGCATGGAGCAGCCATGCCACCCAGTATAGACCTCCAGAATTTGAAACGGGTGGCCATGCTCAAAGTAGATGTTGGCAATAGCTGTGGATCAAAATCCTGTCCTGTGCCCAGGTGTGTCAGAAGAGCACTGCCTGGCATCCCCAGAGCAATGCCAGTGGTGTTCCCTGCCCAGGTGCAGTTCCTGACACTGCTTAATTCACTAGGAAAGCTGTGGCTTTAGATTTTCAGCTGTTGAACTCTAATATTAAACAGGTTGGACTGTAAAAAGAGTACGTTTGTAAGCTTCCACCCTATTCCTTTTTTTTTATGAGCAGGGCACAAATGAAGACAGAGTACCCAGTCGGCAGTGGTAGCTCCTGGGGCTCGTGCAGCCTCTGCAGCAGGGAGCAGGCAGTGTCCTAACACCTCTATGGCTACGGGATGGGGATGGGGATGGAGATGGTGGGAATGGAGGCTTTGCTCTCTGCCTGGCTCCTCAGAGGCAGCATCAGCACAGGCAGTGGTGACTGGGCAAAATTCAGGCCCTGCCACTAAGTCGCATACCTATGCCTTGGAATTTACTGAAGACTGAGAGGCTGGCTGAGGGTTTGCACAGGAAAGTCTGTGCATTTGTTCCCAGATATAAGGTGAAAGAAAAACATTGCAGTACTGTCAGGAGATAAAAACTCCAAGAAAGCAAGTATATTTGGAGCAGAGCGCTGGTGGGAACTGTGAGGAAGGAAACTACAACTGTTTGCTGTACTGCAGCTGAAAGTGGAATGCTGAGGAAACAGACCCAAACTTCTGGAGTGTTAAACTACTAACATCCCAGCAGGTTGCTCTTCTCCTCTGCTAACATTGACACTGCTGTTGCAAGGTGACAGGGCAGGCGGGTACCTGGGTCGGAGCTGGGCTGTGATGGCAGGAGAGCCTGCGCCATGCCCTAGAGTGCACCACCTCCAGCCCTGCGGTGGGGTGGGCAGCAGAGCAGCAGCCCCCCTCCTGCCCAGCTGAACACACCGGAGCTCGTCTGCCTTTGGCACTCTTTAGAAATAAACACAATTGCTCTCAGCAAATACTTGAGAAGGTGTGCTGGTACAGCTGTACAGGCCAAAAAGAGGCCACAATATACTATTTTTCTAAAGGGTCCCTTTCTTCTTTGAGACAGTTTCTCAGGATTGCTTTCCATTTCCCCTCACCAACACCTTCTTGCCCACCTCCACTTAATTTCAAACAAAACAAAACTGTAGATCATGTTAATCTTAACACTTTATTTATGACTACTAAATATTGGCTCGGGGGTTGAGTCATGCTGTTATTCTGGAGTGTTTGTGCCAATGAAAAGTGCAGTAAAACCCTATGTCTCCCTAATCGTGGGGGTTTTCTGCTTCCATGCCTTTACTGCAGGTCTTTGAGGCTTAAGTAGAGAGATGTTCTTGCCATGATGAGGGTGAGCATGGGGCCAACACATGCTAACAAGCATGCCACTGCATTCTTGTAGCCTCCCGCTACTATTGAATAGCTGTTCACAACTGTATAACTAATTAAAATACAAGTGTTTTCATATAGGAGGTTAAATACCAATGCTTTAATATGACATAAAAGTTAACAAAGCATTAGATTTCACAGCTTCCTCACAAAGATAGTTAATGTTGTGGGGGAGTCTAGAGCAGTCCATATTTGTTTCCTTAGCTCATACCTCTGTGTAATTCTCACTTCCCTGTCACTCAGGCAGCAAAAAGCAGGCACCAGACCTATAGGTCTCACAACAATCTTCCAACTGTGAATACCCTCTCTGTCCCTTCCTTTGTAAATATTTACAGTGAACCTTTACCAGGAGCAAGCAGCTATGTGTGAAAAAAGATGCACATTCTTGCACAGGCAAGAACGGCCCACTTTTAGGACAGATTAATGGGAGCTAACTTTAGCTGGCAAAAAAAATAAAGCTATATGCTACTAAGACCAAAGATAAATTAGCTTCTGGAATTATTGGCTTAATACCTGCCTATTTTAGATGTCTTGTTTAGGGTAGGTTGTGTCACTATGGGGAGATCACATTTTCTCCCTATCTCCCCATTGACCACAGAGGCAGAAAGGGATGACTGGCTTGTGTTGAATGTCTAACTTCACAGCAGCTGAGATTAGGAGAAGCAGACCCAGCCTCAGCAGCCAGGAATAAGAACAAAGACTCCATGGTCCTTCATTAGCAAGTCGTATCTGAACTGCCTGTGTAATTATCAGGTCTGAAAGCAGCAGGCAGCTGATGACTGATGAGGGAGGAAATGGCTGGGAATTAATTTCCCAGATCTGACACACTGCTCTGTCAGGTCACTCCTCAGCTCAGCCCCAGGGAGAAAGAGAAGCAACCATAATAATTAAACCGTAGGGCATTAATGCCCCAAAGTATATTTGACATGAGGTCACACAGAAACAAAAGAGCATCTTAGGTCTGCACACAGTGCATGACACAGGACTGACAAAAGTTTGTCATAAATGCCTGTCCTCTGTGACTGTTCCTGCAACCAAGAACAGTTTATTAAGTGCCATTCAAAATGTATGTATTGCTGAACTGGTGTTAGCATGAAGACAGAATGGGTGAGTGGCACTGCCATTAGCTTTATGAATGTGGAGGCTTAGGATACCTCAGTGTGGTGGGAGAGGGTTTGGCACTGGTAGACTATTTTGAGGGCAAGACTTAGGAGGAGTGGCTGAGGTCAGTTGGCGTGTTCAGCTTGGAGAAGACAAGGCTCAGGTATGACCTCATCACAGTCTACAACTTCCTCGAGTGAGGCTGGGGGGGCGGGGGGGATCCTGATCTCCTCTGGTCCTCATCTCCTCTCTGGTGACCAGCAACAGGACATGAGGAAATGGAATGAAGCTGCATCGCAGAAAGTTCGGATTGGAAATTAGGAAAAGGTTCTTCACTGAGAGAGTGGTTGGTCACTGGAACAGGCTCCCCAGGGACGTGGCCACAGCACCAAGTCTGCAGAGTTCAAGGAGCATCTGGACTACACTTTTAGTCATATGGTTTAGTTTTAGGTAGTCCTGTGAGGAGCAGGGAGTTGGGCTTGATGATCCTTATGGGTCACTTCCAGCTTGAGATATTCTATGATTCTATGATTTCTCTGGACAGCTGTTAGCAGAGCTAGTGTAAGAGTTGTTAGTCAAAGTCCTGCTAGCTGCCATTTTGGTAAGGGAACAATCAATGGTTTAGAGATCATATTTATATTAAGGTGACAGCACTCACTGAAATGAAAACAAAAAAAAATACCACCACTTACTAGACCAAAACTCAACTAGTGGATCCTGCTATACGAAGAAAAGGCCAGTACTACACTTGGCAGTGTATGTTAACCTAGTTTGAATGCCAATAGCAGCCAAAATTATTATCCCCTTGATGAGAATAAAAACCAGATTTAGGGAAGACTGAGGGATGAAGTAGGAATGTAAAATTATCAAAGTAACAATGGGCAGATATTTTATTGATCCCCCGTTTTGTTTCTGGTTAATTAGCACTTTAGCTGCAGCATTCCTGAATAGTGGCAGACAGCTGCCCTGAAAATGAGGCAGTCATTTATATCAGGCACCATCTCCCAGGGACCAGCACACTGACAATGCTGCTCTATGGAAAGTGACTTGGTTAAGAAGCTTGAGGACTTTTCAAGTGCCTTCTTATGGTCTACCATACACTGGAAATGACACAAAGACAAAGATTTTCCTTATTTATCAGTTTCTTAGTGCATATTCTGATTCCATACCAACTTCCAAGCTGTGATTTTCTGTTTTGGAGTCTGAACTGAAGACCTGCTTACTCTCAGATCTGCTAACTTGCACTTTCAGAAGCCTTAGCTACCACCTGCCATGTGCCTGAGGCATCAATGCACACATTTACACAGCCGCATGCATGAACAAGCAAGTCCTGTCCTTCACTGTGTTTTGGCTGCACAAGTCCAACTGCCTGGATGTCAGCAGCTCTGGCTCTCTAGGAACAGCCCTGGGGTAATATGGCACTTCACCAACAGATAACTTTATTCCTCACTGGCAAAGATACAAGCTGAAGAAAACACATTTTTGTATATGTCCTGATGCACTTTGTCCATTGAAACAAAGCTGGAGCTAAGAGTAGATCTCAGAGTGATCTAAGAAGTGTCTGGGTCACATGAAAGGAACCAGGCCACCCAATCAGCTGAAAAACCACATCTCAAATCTGTCCCCTAAACACACGAGCCAGGTGCTAGACAGGGAAATGTTGTGTAGACACACAGGTGACATATTGCTGCCAGCACCTTAAAAAACCTTAAACCAAAAAAATCCTGTTGGCACAGCTCTCAACTCTTAAAGTTTCAGTAAGATGAAAAAGAAAAAAACAAAACAAAACAAAACAAAAAGAGCATGAGAATGCCCATTTCAGATTTTTGTGAACTATATTAATTTCTAACCCAGGATTGCTTGTTTTCAATTAGCATGCTGAGGTATCAGTAAAGATCACAGTATCTGTACAGCTGTAGGGCTAGTTTTCATTAATTACACAGTTGGGTAACTAAGAACTTATTTTTATATAGTAATTGCTTTCTTCACCTGCTTAGGCACAGTTTTTCTTTCCTTGTTTTCTTTAAGAATGATCCATAAACTGAGAGCAGAACCAAGCTGCCTCCCCATGACCTTTCCACATCTAATATGTGTCTGGTTTATATGTAAAATGTGAGCAGATGCCTTAGGCAATAGATTCAGAATAATCTGGCGTATAGTTTTCTCCTTTCCTCAGCAGCTTTGCTTTCCTAACCAGTGTTGACTAACAAACGTAATTGTGACAGCTGGGTGACAATGCAGTTCAGCAACCCACATTTACAGCCCGAGATGGATACTCAGGCTGTCTTCAGAAATCTAATTTAGGTGAAATTCAGAGGGTCAAAATTAAGAGTCTATTTAATTGTCCTCAATGGAAAGAGATAGGAGGCCCTCCAGGGTAATTCTAATTTAGGATCCTCTGGGAAGCCATTTTGAGCACCTTTCACTATGAGCTGCATAGGAGGCCTATAGCTTCCAAGGTAGTCCATGGAAATAACTCCCGAAAAGATAATGCCATCCTCTGGATAAGACCTAAAGGAAGAATCATTGCTTATTCCCTTCAGTACTTTCTGCTCCCAGAAAATATCTGGGGAATGAATTTGAATGTTGTGAGGACACAAATGTGGTGAAGGGAAAAATTTACCCACTGAAGCTTCTCTACCCTCTCATGCAAATCTCAGGACTTCAGACTAACACCATGGTTGACCTTGGCCTTGGTGACAGACCATGGCATGAGGGTTGGCTGTATTTCTGCTTTCAAACAGCTAGTTGAGTTTCACTTGCAGACAAGCAAGGTGCCACCTGCCTGCTGGACCCCTGCAACAGCATTGTCCTGGTGCCCCTACCTTGCTTCAGCCTCTGGACCTCATTCAGTTAGGTCCCATCTGCAGGTGCAGAGACCCAGTAGCATGGATTGCTTTGCATCTGCATACCCAAACCCTCTTCCTTCCTCTCTTCCTTTACCCTCCTGAAATAAGATTGCCTCTCCCAGACTGCTGGGAATGAGGGCTGGCCTGTGCTATCACCAAAGTGTTTCCTGGGAGAGCACTGTCTATCATGGGTTAAAACCATAGCAGGAGCCATGTCATTATGCATGGTACAAGCCAGGGCTTTAGGGTATGGCCTGTCCTTGCTTACAGATGCAGCCTGGCCACCTTTACACCTGGGGATGCAGAGCCACATAGGAATTAAAGTGGATGAGAAAAGGACAGATCAGTCCTTTCCAAACTGTGAACATGGCACCTTTCTTGCCAGATTTGAAGCCTGTTCCTTTACTCCATGTGGTCTTTAATAAATGCTTAAATAAATGCAGATCTGTTAAGGGAGAAAGGCTGAAGTCAACAAGAAATTCAGGAATAAAAACCTGTTGTAAGACAGCCAGGCTCCTAGGCACTGTGAGCAAAATTGGAGATTTTGGCCCCAAGGGTACAAGTGCCAATTCTCCCCTGCCCCAGGAGGGCCAAGCTACATGGAATTAAAAGAAACACCGGGGTGGTGTTGAAGAGCCACCATGTGCTGCTGCCACCACAGGAGAGATGAGAGGTGTGGGAGTTGGAGGGGGCACTAGAAAGGGCTACAGTATGTACCCTGCCCCCCATCACCAGGAGGTGTAAAAGCCAGCCAGATTGCTGAGGACATGCTTCAGGAAAAGTAAGCAACAGGATCCATTTTCCACTTTCCCAGAAGTCTGCTGTTTTGGCCAAACATTCACCTTGCTCAAGTTGGTCCTACTTGTACAAGTTTGCAAAAAGAGAACAGACTCATGGCCAATTAATCAAAATTAGTAAGCATAACATGAATGAACCAAGCAAAGTAATTAAAGCCTGAGGAGAGTGGCGGTGGGGGAGGAAACAACTAAGCCATTTAATTCATTCCTCTCCATCCCTTGTCCGCACCCAACGTGTTGTCTTACCTAGCTCAGCACCTGCGATATTGTCCCATAATCGTTTCAATAGGTAAAAGAAATAAACCAGCATGCAGGTGTTTTTTCCAATAAAAAGCCATCATTGAGCCTCGATATGACAACTGTTCCTAACTGATTTTTGGAAGGGATGCAGTTACTTGTGTTTCAGAGCTGAAGCTGATCTCCAAGCACCAGAGACAAGGATAAGCTCTTTTGGTGGGGCAGGTTATCCTGCTCCTATCTACCAAGGAATGTCATGTATTTTCTTTTAAAGCATTTAGCAGGGGTACTTGTCAAACTGAGGTGAAACAAGAGGCTGGGATCTTGGATGGTGACTCCCATGGTCTTTGAGGCTAGCCTTAATCTTGCTGCTGATCTGCAGTCTTTAAGGATGACAAATAACAGTGAAATGAGATGGCATAAAGATCAAATTTATGAGTCTCTAACTGACTCCCTCTTTCTTTCTCAAGTTCCCTTACACACAAATGTGGTTTTGGTTTTTATTTTACTACCCTATTATTTACTGAGTACATGTATCCAGGTCATAACTATTAATACATCTTGAGTTGTTCAAGACAAATTCTTCTCTGGGAAAAAAAAAAAAAAAAAAAAAAAAAAAGTGTTGTCCTGTGTAGAGGCCAAGAAGAAAATGGCAAATGGGAAGGAAACAGCTCACAATTCATGCAGAAAAGGAAAGTTAAGGGATAAGTGCCTGCCTTGCAAGGCTCCACATGCTCCACAATGGGCCATTGTCAAATGACGCCAAATCCTGTACATCATCTCCCCTGGAAGTGAACAAAATTGAATTTGTTTCAAGAAGAACTATTGCCCAAAGCTCTGCAGGGGGAGAAGAAGCTGGAAGAAGCTGTGATGAAGTCATCTCCCACTGAGCCTCCACTGGAACTTTCTTTTGTTGGGAGAGGAGCTCAAGTCAGCCTCAGAGGAACCGCTTACTGGGAATGTGAAACCACAGGATCCCTTGAGATCTTCAGGGATAATGGGCTGAGTTAGAAGGTGATCGGCATGTAGCCAGGACTGGGTTTTTTGGAACTGTTTAGATGTTTCACTAAAATGAAAATGCAGGTACTAACAATGACTAGTGAAATGGTGGTGAGGAGGAGCTGGAAGGAATCCTAGGCTCTTGAGTGATATGGAGGCACCATGAGCTGTGGGACAAGACCTGCCATTTAATTATTGCTCCAGTCAGCACTGAATTATGTTATACCCAGAAAACCCTTCCAGTGCAGCATCTGAGAAGTGCCCTCTGCCAAATGCTCCACTCCTCTGGCAGAGTGGGACTCCCCAGGGCAGGTAAATAAAACTGCCCATTGGTATCCACATAAAAGAGGCACATTATCTCCCTCCGATGGGTGTTCTTGTGAGAAGGGACTGTCCAGCTTTTGCATCTAATGACACCAGACAGATTTTGAGGCTGTTGATCCCCGTTAGATATTGGGCTCTCCTCCTGCCCTGGCACCAGGCTTTATTCCCTGCTGCATGAGTCACATAAATGCCTAATCTGGGGTTATGCATGCCCCACGTGTTACATCAACTTTACCACCACCTCCCCTAGCTCCCCGCACTGTGTTTCACAGTGCCTTCACCTAGGATTTTCCCTCTGCCTTGGTACTAAAGCTTGAGGGTGCTCTACTGTCTGGCAGGTCTCTAGGGATAGGACTCATCTCACATAATTTCAGTGGTCAGCCAGGTGGACATGTGTATCTGAATGGTTCATTCTGGTGTCCCTGTATAGACAATGGAAATGGTACTTTGAGAACTCAATTTATCTGACATTTTAGGTGTCTCCTTTAAGATGGAAGTGGATCATAGCTTAGCTGTACCTATTCTTGTCATTGACTATAAAGGGAGTAGCACAGATGTACATCTGGTAAACCGAATCCCACTGAGTCTTGCTATTGACTCAAATGGGCTTTTGACTGAAGTTTCATACTTGACTCCAGCACAGAAGAGGCACTCCTGCAGCATCCAGTCCAAGGCTGCTGAAGAGAAGTATTGAGTGCTGCAGGATGGCAGCTGAAAGAACCTCAGTGGCTGCAGGGCAAGAGGTGTCTTGAGCCAGTCGAGCAGAGATGGCAAAGACATCTCTGGATATGTCTGAAATTTTAGGGGTTTGGGAGTTGTTTCTGGGTTATAGAGTGAGAAAGATGGATGGCTGCAGCCTTTCTTCTCTCAGGTAGCTAATTCTTTCTCTGGCTGTTTTTTAAAAGCTTGCCGAGGCAGCTATATTGCTCAGTCTTTCACCCATAGCATGAGCACCAGATGCTGGAGGGTAAGACTGAGTTTTCCCTTACTCCTGAAAGACTTCAAACCCAAATCTCTTGCCAAGCAAGGAAGGGCCTCCAAGACCCAACTGAGGCATGTGATGGAAAAGGGACTTTCCTAACCTCTGTGAAACTGTGTGGCTGGGTAGCCAAGGCAGAGACGGACAGAGATCTGGGAGTGCTAGTTGAGCTGAAGGGTTAGGCATGCCTGGGTTCTGGTCCTGGATCTGAGGGTCTGTCTGTATTTTTTATTTAAACTGTTGCTGAATAAAAGACACATCAACATCCCTGGGCAGAGACTGTCCACCTCTCACAGACTACCCCATTCACAATATGGAAACAGGCTTCAATTCCTTTATTTTCCTCTGATGCAGACTAAACCCTATGTCTCCACCACGCTTTCTACAAGTGACATGGCCTTCACACATAAGAAGCCTATATTTGTTGTCTGAAAGAACACCTCTTCTTTTAATCTCCCTAAATCTTCCAATTTCTTCTTTTCTTTACTATCAACTATTATTTTAATTCTAAAATCACACAATTTTATCCTTCTGATGCATGTTCACTCCAGTTGGAGATAAATTATCAGTTAGTGATGCCGCTAACCCACAGACATGGTGCTTACTGGGAGTCTTTCAAGTCTGCATGTTGTACTAAAAGATCACCTCCAGCATGAGAGTAGACTGGTGGCTTCATAAAGGAATTTCAGAGAGGGGTTCTGTGCCCTAATTATGCCCCATGCCTGCTCACATTCAGCTCTTTTCCTTTGTACTCGGGGGAAGAGGAAAAGACCAAACCAGATTTGTGCAGGCATGTTGGTAAACGATGAAGCTAATTGTTGCCTTGGAGAGTAGATTTGTGCAGGTTTATTTGTACATACGTTACCTCTAAAGCTGCTGAAATTAAGCCTTAGGTCATGATTTCTACCTGTGCTTCTCTGCCTGGCCAACTTCTGGCTCTGCTATCAACCTTCAGTTGAACTATTATTTAACTTGCGTCTTATTTTGAACCCTAGCTTGTAGAAAAGATATTGCCTAAAGGAAGGAACTGGAACTTGCAAGTTAGCCTCTGATTTCAGCACAAGCTGAGAACACAGAAAACCAACCCAGGAATTGTACTATCTTTTTAAAAACAATTTATTGTTTAAACCTGAGGAGGTACCCTGGAGATGTCTGTCTCAGATCCTTATTTCATCAAAGTCAACAACAAAATTCCTGTTGACTAATGCAGTTAAAACTGCACCCGGTGGACTTCTGTCCATTGACTTTTAAGGATTTTTCACTTGGGAATGGAAAAAAGTAGGCAAAGTTGGGGTTTTTTATGTGGTGACTTAAGATGAGCAACACTAAAGGACACTTTCTTGCATGCTTTCCTTCTAGTAAAACTCCATTTCTGTTAAAACTTACCTTTAAGGTTTAGCAGAGGAAGGAGAGCAGGACTTGGTACCAGTCAGGGTGAGTAGAGGAGGGGCCAGATTCAGCAGTGGTGTGACATCAGTTTGCTGGCTCTGCTCCGGAGTTCAAAGAGCAGCCCTTAAACATGCTTTTGGTTTAGAGCAGCGCACTGTAGAGCACTTCTGTAAAAGTTTTATTACCTGCTATTAAACCAGCCTTGACATCAGCTGTTGAGTGCAATATATTATCTATACTAAAACGCTGGATTTCTCCAGAATTTAACAAAGGTAAACAAAGCATTATGCTGAGAGGGGCAGCCGATTTCCAGGCTAACTGAGGATGAGGCCACTGAAACAAGCAGTCAGCTGAGGGTGACTGATGGGGAGGAAGATCTGCAGCCTCTGCTCTGAGTCACTGGGGGCCCTGCAGAGAGCAGCAGGAAACTGGTGGGAGATAACAGGCTTGCCTTGTGCACTGAAGAGTGGCAGGAAACCAAAACGTAAAAGGCTTTATCTCCACTAAAGCCTCCCATTTCCTATGTTAAAAGGTTTGCTCCCTACAATAAATTTCAATTTTAATGGTGCTCTGAATCTTTTTGCTTTCCCTGGCCCAGGAAAGGGAAAGTGGAGAGTTATCAGTACAGTTTGTTCCCTGCTAATTAGTTCTGAGGGCTCTGCCTCATCTGTGAAGAAAGGGTTTACGTTCTCCTTCTCATCCTTGCAGAAATAGTGCTTTTTACTGGAGGATTAATTTATTCCACTGCAGATCATAGCATACTCCAAGGAAAAAAAAACGAGCTCTCCATTAGATGCTTGTGCTAAGTGTTATTGGCACATGACAGCAGACCCACAGGCTGGCAGCAGCCTCTCCTGCCAGCACGTGCACAGCCCTTGCCTGCTTGGCTGCCTGTCCATGGCAGCCTCAGCAGTCACACTCCCAGGCACATGATGTGCAGGACAGAGATGGACTTCAGGTTGGGTTATTTCACTCTTCAGGTACAAGGCGCCTTGGAAAGTATGGCTGCAACCAGATGCTCAGCCATCACAGTGCTTCTCTGAAAAGCCTTTTGCTGAACTGTGCTACATTCATTGCTTTTTTCCAGCTAGAATGGACCATTATTTAGTGATGGGTTTTTATGCCTCTCTCTGAGTTTTTTCTATACTACCTTTCCCTGATGTTCAGAATTACGCTTATGCATATACTGTATTTGACAGACAGAAGTCAGACATATGCATACACAGGCACAGTGAAGACGCCAGTGTACGGACAGGCTATGGAATGAAATGAGTCTGTTCAATGGGGTCCTAACACCCTCTCTTCCATCCTCCGGCTGTAATGGTACGTTTCCCTTCAATAGCCATACAATGCATCACTGTCCTACTTAGTCTTATTATGTGACCACTAGACTACATGGTTTTATACTTTGACCTTTTTCTTGGAAGAGAATCCCATATTAACATTTTTAAAAGAATCAACATTTATAAATGAGACCCACGGAAATCACGAAAGAAAAAGAAAGAGAGGGAAGGCAAACAAGAGAAACTTTTGCAGTCTGCTCGGGCTGCATTACTTTCTGCTCAGTTATTCATCTCACACACAGAGAAAGCTAAATCCCAAGGTCTACAAACCACTGATGTTAAGATGGTGCAGTTGTTTCACAAGCACTGATCTTTGCTAATTGCAACAACCAATTTCACTTCTTGTCAGTGTTTCTCTGGCCTATGAGGCAAGAGAAACAGTGTACAACACATATGCAGTACTGGACTGGATTTCAGCTCTGGTTTTAACTTCCAAGGGTCTGGGGATCAAAAACCTCAGAAATGCAGTCATAGTACGGACATTCGATATTTAACATGTTTCAGACTGACAAATACCTGGGCTATAACTTCAGTGGCTGCTTGGCTGAAATTGCCTCAAAGCTTTCTTCACAGAGCAAATGCCAAATCACTACTCTCATCACTGAAAAGTGCATGAGTATTTCTACTGACTATGCACAGGGGTTTTGTGCCTTTGTCATCTTGTTTTGATAACTGAAACTGATTTCACAAACTCTTCTCTCGGCAAACACTGAACTGAAGTTGCTGGTGACAAACTTAGGGCTGGCTTGATAGCCCTGGCCAGTAAATTCTTCCTTTTACATGCTAAAGCAGTAGTAATGCAAGCATCCCTACACTGCCTCTGGATGCTGGTGGACTTTAAACCACTTATACTATCTCCAGAAAACACCTCGGGAGCAGTCTTGCACTAAAACCTTGGCTCCAGACCTGAACACAACAGAAATCAATAGGACTGTTTGTGGCTACTGGGACTTTTTTAGGAACTGGATATATTCATGAATCGTTAAGGCTGAGACAGGAAACATGTGATTTCCAGACGCTATACAGTAGCCATATAAAATATTGTCTACATATTTCCTTAGTGCCAAGAATATCTTTTATATGTTAATAAAATTAATAGCAAGTCAGAAAGTATAAACATTCACTGAAGGAACTGAAGCTCTATGTCAAGAGGGAGGATAACTGGTTCGGTTTTCTGTAAATGGAGAAGTAATTCTCTCTGGATAGACCATGAGAGGTTTCAGAGCTTTCTAAAGGGATTGATGTGGTGCCTGTAACTGGAAGGACTGTACTCAGTGACCCTTTCTGGGATGCCTGCCTTTCACAGACTCCTTGTGAAATCACAGAATAGTCACTGAAGTCATATCTAAGTACAGTAAACACATTCCTGTTCACCTCAGTTCCCAATTTAGAAAATAAAATAATATTACTGTCACACCTCAGAGCACAGAACATTTCTGTATACCTCGCTTTTGTGCTTAGAGGGTGCTTCCCAAAAACAGAATACAATTAAAAATTGTTATACACATTCTTAATATTTTCTACACCTTTTCCTGTTTACCTTTCTGCTGCTCCAGTGGGTCCTAAGGCTGGTGGTTGCATTCTGGTGTTGGTGGGAGAGTTTCCAGCACCTGGAGTGCCTCTCTGGCGGAGTATGATGTTCATGTTGATGGTTTCCTCTTCCTCTCTCCAAGATCCACCTGGGGAATCTTTTGCTAACACGCTCTTGCACCTTTGTTCTTTCTTCACCAGTCTTTACTGTAAATGTAAATTTTACATATGTTAGATACTACTTCTTGTTCTCTTTATTACCCCTAAAACCAGTTTTCTCCAGCTCCAGCTTTGTATTTCTTTAACTGACCATTAGGGAACTGTTTATAGTTAGAGGGTCTCTGGTGACAGCCTGTGTCCCATCTCTTATCAGCCCTTGCGTGTGGTCCTCTACACTGCATCCTGTGTCCCTACTTCTCAAGACCTCTACTGTCGCACCAGGTCTGTATTTCTCTGTACTACATCCTAGTGTTGGATTGGTAGATACCTCGTTCAGTGCAGAATAACTGCTTCTTACTGCCTGGTATCCACCTAAAGCTAGGGCTGTGTCACAAAAAGCAAAAGATATTAGCCATAGACACCTGAACAATTAGAGAACTTGTCACAGCTAAACCAAGTAAA
>VZTL01070880.1:0-24271 GCA_013400535.1 Scopus umbretta
CATATAGTGGGAAAAGGTTAAAAGAATCAAAGGTGACAAAAGTCCTCATGATAACATAGCTATTGTCTATGTCATAGCTGTCAAACAAAGTACTGACAAATGCAAAATTTCAGTATTAACATCATAGCTTAAGTAACTTCGTACTTTTTATTGTAACTGAAATACCTTTTGCATTTACGTATCTACCAAAAAAAGGGAGTCCATAATATGCATTATGAGCGACAATGTATAGTTTGGTGCTTTCATATAACATTGCTTAATATATGCTTTCTAAAGAAAGGAATGTATCTCATTCTCCAGTGTTTGAAGCTAGTAAGAAAACTGTCAAACAGTGAACTATTAAGTCTGATGAGGACTGCATTCTTTAAACATTAAAGCTGCCACTGGGTTTTTACATAGTGGTCTGTTTTAATAATTCTTAACAACCATGTCTTGGATTGCTTAACATGATTTTAATTTATAATGGTATTAACACAGCAGTTTGTTGCATTGTCACTTTTGGGAACCATGAAATGAAACATGCGAGTTACTGGATTTGTTTGTAGGCACATGGGAAAATGTCATCATCACAAAAATCATTCTCTTGGGACTGAACAGTTCAGACTTGGATTTTTTAACTAAAACAGCATAGACACTAAATATTTCAGTAAAAGTCTGTTTTGTCTTGGAGCTTCTGTTGGAAGAAGAGACTTGAGAGTGAATTTGAATTTAAGTTTTATATTTGTTGTTTGTATTGATACAGAAAAATCCCAAGTGAGCACTGGGATCCCATTGACAAACCTATATCCTCATATCAATCATTCTATCAACAAAATATTCCTTTCTTATTTCTCAGCCTGTGGAAATAGACTGCAGAATAAATCAGGGAAGTGCCCTAACTACATCATGAGTATTGTGTGCAACTACAAATCTGTCTACAGCATTTCCTGTAACATAGAGGCTTTCTGATATAAGGGTGATTTTTATGATTTTTTTTTCCATTTGTCCAATCCATATTTTAATTTCTGTAGGCTTTTGGCATCCACTACAGCCTGCTACAGTATACACCACAGTTTAATTCTGCACTGTGTGAACAGGTGCTTCCTTGACAGCTGGGACCTGACACTGGGTAATTTTTTTGACTCTTACTGTTTCTTGCATCACAGGAAAGAATGAATAGTCATTTCCAACATGCTGTGACCAAGAGTAGTACAGATAAACTGTAGGATGTGCAGATGAGATAAAGAACCTAAAGGACAACTGCTAGCTTCAAAGTAACTAACAAAGAATACAAGCAGCCTTACACCTTACCTTTATGTCAGCAACCTCACCCAGAAATACTGTTTGTTCAAGCTATTTAAGATCTTGTGGCACTGTTCATGACCTCCATTTCCATATTCCTTTACTCTGTCAGTACATTTACTTGTGAGAAAAAGTCTGTTCTCCAGCATCATCACTCTGAAATTGCCTGCGACACAATGGCCTACAGAGCTGGAATTCTTGGATCTTCTGCACACTGAGAGGAAGGGAAAGGAAAGATCTATAAAACACCTAGAATGATTTTGAGATGTGTAGCAGAGAAGAGGTAGGTGGATGTTTTGGCAGTGGCATCTGGATGTTGTCAGTGATATAGGCTAGGTATTCTGCTCACAAAGACCCATGCCAACTGGGTCAGCATGGCAGGCCTATCACTAATTTCTATGAATGTACACTCAGAATCATTTCCAGATTGTCTAGACTGGCAAAGTGTAAGCACTTAGTGATGCTGAGTAGGGTTCATTCATAGTAAACATCTCCCCTGCCATTTTCATCCCTGGTGGGATTGTTCCTTGTCGCTTGTCACCAGTCCACTTGTCACTGTCAATGAAGAGGGCTACAGTCAGGAGGAAGAATCCTGAGAGTTTTGTGTGCCTGATAATAGTTCTTCCTCAGCTGAGTACGCCTCACAGGTTACCTGTGACAAATCTGTATGTATGCTGCAATATATAAACAGCAGCATCGCCTTTCCCTTGACATGTTCAATACTTACCTGTTAATACGATTAATTTTTCTTCACAAGTTTTCCAGTCTGTTTATTAATCTGTTGCTCAGGATGCTTTGAAAACAGCAGTGTTTCTGATAGCAAAACAGCATATCATTACGAAACTTGAAAAGGTGCCAGTTTGCTATGAGAATGGTTACAAAATCTTTTAGACTGGCATTCTAGCCAATTTGATTACTAATCTATTATCTAGGCTTCTTGTTTCCCATTGTGTGTTCTTGTTAAGTGCTGAGAACTCCACATAGTTCCTTCCAGTACAAATGAAGCTCTCTCCTTCTGTAGCAAAGGATTCAGTGTCAACCCTTTGCAATAAATAAAGAATGTGACTGCTTATTGATGCTTACTTGCTACCTAAACTGTTAGGATGTTTATTCAGTATCCTTACTTAATGTCCTGTACTTATGGAGTTAGGATAATCAGTATCTAAAGTATAGGTAGTTATGTTTCCAAATTGGAATACTTTGGATAAAATCTAGGCAAAGCTAATTATTTAGGCAAAGCTAATTATTTTGTCCCTCAGAATGAGATTCAGCTCATGGACGAAACCTAAATTTAGACATCTCCATGTAGATGCCTACTTGTGAAACTATGTGCTGAGTTTGCCACTGTAGCTGCACATGCAGATGTATATTAGGACACCTCAGATAGCACTAAATTACCACATTTAAGCAACTGTATTGAGTCCAGAGTACAAAAAAAAAAAGTCAGATTATCTTAGAATAGAGGCCTATATTTAATTTTACACTAATTAGCATGAAACTTGTCAGTTCAAATGAGAAAGATTAGTAAGTTTAGAAGGAAGCATTAAAAAGATCCCAGTTATAGCTTGTTTACAAGACGTCAACACAGTTTAAAAGAACATGTTAGGAAATGAACATTGTGTCCTATGATTTTGATACTTCTTTTAGCATCTGAAAATGCAAGTGTGCCAACATAATAGTGCATTGGGACATAGCAACTCTTAGAGCATTTAAAGAACATTGAATAAAACACTGGGCTAAGTAAGTGAAAACATGATCTCTAATTTCTGCTTTGATAGTTTATTTTATAGTACTGGCAGACAACATGTTATTTATAGACTTCAAACATTTTGAGTGAAAAAAGTTAACTAAGATATGTTCCTTTCATAAAAAGGTCCAACTACCTTTGCACAGCAGAGTATGTTGTTTGTAGGTGTGTGGTACTGGAAAAGCAGTGGGCTCTGGACGTATATAGTCCTCCTCATGAAGGCTTCCAGGATGTAGTAATCATCCTCACTGATTTGAATAAGAAATGTCTTAAAATGATTTTGGCATTATATGGGGTGAAAATTTGGAAAAGAAACTGCATATTTAGAGTTTCTTCACCTATATGATTTAGATGTAGGCTACAGAAGTGGTCCTAGACTGAAGCAGATGAGAATAAAAGGCAGTTCAGGCTAGCTGGTAGCAGTGAGTAAGCCAGCTCTTTCTGGGTTAGCACACCCTGGGTCCATGGATTGAAGATGTTGCTTTTGGAAATACTACAGCAGAAATGGGTGGTGTTTGCCTAGTGTTACAGTCTGCTTTGCAACTGGTGTGATCCACTTGCAGCAGCTCCCATGCTGCAGGAAGATTTCTGCATTTAACAGCTTTATCTGCATTCTCCCTTTATCTGATGGAAGGAGATATTTTTTACATAACAAATCTGTTAATTAGTTCTTGGCAAGATTAACAGGGACTTGTTTTGACATAATTAGAGCTAATTTCATTACTCCTGAGGCTAAGGCTGTGCTAGAACAGAGGCTGGCAAGCTTTATAGGTAAACATAGATTCAAAAGTACTCTATAAGCACACCTGTTTTATGAAGGTTTAGTAGACATACACATGCAAAAGCTGTGTATACAAAGTGTTTTTTACAAGAACATGTTGTATGAAGGAAAACTGATTTTTCATAGGGTGTAATGGAGTATAATAAAGTGAGTAGTTGATATTTCTCACAGACTTCCATATTTCTAGGCTAAATCTCCTGCCTTTATACTTTTCCATATTCAGTGCTAGAAAGAAAGCAAATTAGCTTTTCTGTGTAAGTCCTAAAATAAACTTTGCTAAGGCTAAAACTCTGCCTTTGAACCTCTATGTAAAACTGTCATTTGCTTGACTAGGTTATTTGATGATTAGAACATAACAAGAGATAAAACCATTGCCTCCTGTCCTGTCACTACAGACCCAGGTAAAAAGTTTTTGTCTTTCTTTTAAGCTCCCTTTATATATTGAAACGCTGCAATAAGGTGTCCTCAGAGCCTTCTCTTCTCCAGGCTGAACAACTCCAACTTTCTCAGCCTTTCTTCATAGGAGAGGTGTTCCAGCCCTCTGATCATTTTCGTGACCCTCCTCAGGACCCACTCTAACAGGTCCGTGTCTTTCCTGTGCTGGGCACCCCAGAACTGGATATAGTACTGCCGGTGGTGGGGTCTCACAAGAGAAGCATAAGTGAGATGTGAATAAAATACAGAGAAATCATGGACTCAGTATACACTTGCTGGATTAAATTTATATGACTTAAAAATAAATACTGAGAACAATAACCACTGCCTGAGTTTTAATTTGACAAAAATGTGTTTTTAAAATTCTATACCAAAAGAGTATGTCATTAGGTATCTGGTCCAAACTCCAGTGACTTTAGGAGAAATAAGCATCACTGAAAGGTTTTCTTGATCTGAGAACAGTGAGGTTTGGGCTTAGACAGCTGAATTTTTCTAAATGTAATGCATTTATTTATTATGAAGTAAAATAGATTTTTTTTAATGTTTAAAAGTATCTCTGTCTTAAATCCATTTGCAAAATGCACATTCTAGATCCCTTCCTAAATCTAACCAGCCTGCAAAAACCTACTTTATTTATGTTCCTGTTCCATGATCTCTACTTACTTGCTTATACTCTCTGATAGACCATCTACTTCAAAAAGGCTGCAAAAATGCTTTATAACTCTCAGGTGTTACCACAAAAATCAGTTTTCTTCCTGAGACATAATTACCACTCATGCAGTTATTTAAAAGCTCTGCTTTAGTGTACACTCAAAAGGTATAGGATATATTGAAAGTAGGTATAGGATATATTGAAAGTAATGTCCAAAAAGATACAGTCATACTAGAAAAAGTATAGAGAGGGACAGCTGGTGATCAGTGATTTCTATATGAGAAGTGTCTGAATGGATAAAGCCTATTTGTCATGAAAAACAGAACACTGAAGGAAGATTATCACTAAGTTTTGAAAAACTATTAGTATGGGAAAAGGTGAACAAAGAGTGACTGCTGACAAGTTATCATGATACATGAGCTTTGGGGCATCAAATACTTTAGCAAGATGCATGCTCAAACAATCAACAGGGAGTGGCTATTAACATATAATTAAACAATGGAACTCATGAAATGTTGTGGACAATTGGTTCAAAAAACACAACTGACGAATTCATGAAAGGAATGGACTATGGGAGGTTTTTTCACATGAATACCCCACGTCAAACTTGAGGCCATTTTAGCTGCAAATGAGGTATTTGGCATGGGTTCTTCAAGAGTGTTCTTGCATAAAAGTACCACCTGCTTGCATATTTTACCGTGACTACCCACTGTTGGCGACCAGATACTGATACAGATGGGCCTTTGTTCTGTTCCAGGACTGTTGTTCTGAGGCTCTTGGAAGCTTATTTTTTTAAATTAGACATGGCGTTTAATGTATTAAATAATAAGAGGCCTCCCTGTTCAGATAAGGTATACAGGGTGGAACTTAAGCAGGGAAAAAGTCAAAAGTAGACTTGAAATTCTGACTCCCTGGAGCCATATGGTAGTTTTACCCAACCTGCGAATTAAGTAAAACAAAGCTAGCCTGGATGTGGGCTGTTTGGTAGGCCAGATGTCCTTGGGAACCATCTGGGAACAGATGACCGCTATGCACTGATGCCAATGGAGGAGGAAGCTGGCCATGTAAGAAGTTTCCTTCTGCCCTTCTTCCCAAGCTTTCTAGTGTGCTTATAGTTGAAGGGAGTAGGCCTTCTGAAAAGTCCCATTTTTGCATCCCTGGAACAAATAGCATGCTCTGACCACTTAATTATAATAGTTTATGGGTTCAGTGCTCCAATATGAACCACCTCATCTGGTGCTTTAATCTTGATGCTAGAATAGTGCATTTGGTTTAGGAGGCAAGAATAAAAAAAAAGTGTCTTGAGAGTGTGGAGCTATGAAGTAACCACATGTAACATTTCTGAAGTAAAGCACATTTGTAAAGCTTCAAACTGATCTCTTGCTAAAAAGAGAGCACATTCTTGTACAAAGAGTATTCCCTTCTTCTTAAACTTGATTACAACTGTCCCAATCTTGGCCTTATCCAAATGTACAGAAAGTTTTCTATGTGACATAACTTCAGATGTTAAACATTTCCTCTCCATTTTTTCCAAGCCTTGCTTTTAACCACATATATGAAACATTAAGCTTTCAAAACTTTATACCAAAATTCTACGAGAAGGACATTTTATCATTAAATGGTTGTAAGGAAGCACATACTCAGATTGAAAAACTATGTGCCAGGAAAGTCCCTATGCTACCTGAAACAAAAAGAGTTTGTCTGAAGTTAGTATTCACAGCTACAGAGAGATGACAGGTGATCTCAGAAGGCACTTTCAGCATCAGAATGTTGCATTAAGGTTCCCAAAACATTGTTTAGGTGCCACGAATATTCATCAAATTCCCACCTAAACCGGTAGGTACCATAAACGCCTAATTTAACAGATTAAGGGGTTAATCACAGAACTTTAGGACTGTGATTCTTTTTCTGTTCTGAATGGACAGAAAGTAACTCCTACAGGTTGACTCCAAGTGGCTGCATTAGGCTTCTGCTCTGAAATGCCCTGCCTCAGCAGGGAATAAAAAGGGAATAGTGGACATTAGTCTCCCTCCTGTTATGCTTTGAGATTATTCCACATAATTTCCCATGTGGTATCTAAACTGAGAAACTCCAGAGCAGAATAAGGTTCTTGTTCTGAGTGTAAATCTTAGCCTGTCCTAACTCCACATAAAAGTGGGATTTAAGCACACCCCAGACATCTCCCAAATCTTGTTTACTGGGGAAAGATAACTGAGGCACAGGCTGGCTTGTAATCTATGGTGAACTTTTAAGAGATCTTTGCTTTGAAAAACTGCAGGGTCTTCCATGGCGCAGAGCTAAAGGTCAGTTTAGGAGCAGCCCAGGACATTTGAATATCTGTGGCAGGAAACGTCTGTTTTGAGGATGTCCAGGAGCAAGGTGTTAAACACATGCCTTCATCCTCCTGCCTGACTTCATCCTCTTGTCTTGCTTAACCCACCTACATGGCCTGACCCAATAGACCTGCTTACTGCGTGTCTAACTCCAAAACAGAGCAATAAATACAATGTTGGTACCTTCCCACACACTCAATGTATTCTAGGTTGTAGATTTCCTTCTTCTGCCTGAGATTAAAATTCATTTTATATTAAATACTTGACTTCATTTGAGCTGCAAGTGGAATGTAGATTTCTGTACATTTCTTTGTTAGAATTGGCTATAAGGTTAATTAAATCATGGAGAGATGTGAGCTCAAGTCTTTTCTTAAAGAAAATTTATCTAAATCAAACTGAAAGGTTTCTTTTCAAATTTTCCAGCAAGCTGGAGACATGGAGAAAGTTTTTCTAAAATTATTTTTGACAAAACCTAGGGCCTTGTTAATGGCCAATTTTTTTCAGAAAAGGAAAAGTTTTCTGAAATTTTGAAACAGCCTTTTGAAATTAGGAGGGGCAAAACTAGTAGCCACCTCTCCCCTTTCCCAGCACTTCCTAGGTGCCAGAACTATTCCCACCACTCAACCTCTCCCAAATCCTTTCCCCTTCCTCACAGGAATGCTCCAATCCTAAACCTATTACTTCCAGGGTGGGTCTTCCTTCCCTCTGCACCTTCCAGGGCCCCCACCAGGAGATGTCATCTGTCTCTTTCTGCTGGACTGGGGTGGCCCAGCCAGCAAGGTGAGCTGACCCTGCTCTGCCCCACCAGCTGAGCAGACAGGGTGCTCTGCAGTGAGATGGCTGCTGTTCAGTGGGGAGCAGGGAGGCTGAACAAGGAATTTTAATAATGGAATTTAGTGGACCAAACATGCTGTTTGATGAATCTGTTAATAAACTGTGTGATGTGCAGCAGTGAATTGGATGACTTCTCTGGATCCTTTTCTCTCCTATTTTTAAATATACTCATTCAGAGACAACTCAGCTTCTGCTGTTACCAAGTGCTATCCTGGTGATAAAAGAACTGAGCAACGTTCAGGATGGGCTCCAGAGAAGTCAGAGACACCACAAACCTTGCTTGCTTTGAGAATAAAAAGAATTTACTTACCTGTTTAACCAACAGAACAAGCAAAACCAATCCAAGAAGTAACCTGGCAAAACATTGCACAGGGTATTTCATTCTCCACCTTGGCAGGAGACAATGGTGGAGGTTACTTGCATATGAGAGCTGTTCATCATATCTAGAAATGATTATAAAAATGTCAGCACGTTTTCATCTGAAAAGGCTATTTCAGCAACAGGGATATATTTAAATAAAACAAGTTACACTGTTTCCAATAGGAGATGCTTTGATCTAGAGAAATGAACATTTCATTTATCACTACATTAAAAAATGTAGTAGTAAACTGCTGTGATTTTCCATGTTGCATGTTAGTTTTGGCATGGCATTTCACACAATTTTGCAGCTAACACATATGTAATGACATAAAAAAATAATAATAAAAATGAAAAAAAAGCTGGAAAAGGTATTCAGGACCTTTCAGATTTCCATTCAGGTCCAGCAATGCCCTTTAATGCACTTAGTGCATAGTCACCCTTGTAATTATACCTATACAGGTAGATATATAGCTATCCTTATAATGGTAAACAAGTCTTCTACCACTGATTTTCCACCTCTTCCGCCTCTTTCTTGAAACATAAAAACTTAAACTGAATTTTTCCTCTATCAGGTTTAGGTCCTAAAAAAACTTCTTGAAGAGGTTTATTCCATGAAGCATCAGCTCCTGTATTTGTAGTGATTTAAACTATGTATTTTATAATTTTGTATATACAAAACTTCCTGCTTCCATTTGCTCAATTTCCTAAAGTTTGAACAGCTTGCTTTGTCTTTTATCCTGTCATTTTCCTATGATTTACTTAAATTCAGATGATATACTCACTAACTTATGCCCCAGAGTAAAATCCCTTCACAGCTTTCTTTTCATATGGAAGAATTAGATACATTTTATGTGCATAAATTTAAGATATTCAAGAATTATCTTTCTTATAGGCTTAGACTGAGAAATAGAGAGTCTTTTCTTCTTCCCTTTCAAGGTAAAATATAAACTTATCTCTTATTAAGAGTGAGCCAAAAAGTTGTCCTGTTCTCATTGTGTTCACATATAATGAATTTTTAAGGTTTTCAATAATAATCTTAATGAACAAGTCGGGGAATTAGTTGGCTGTATAAGTGACTGCCATCAGGTCACTTAAAGCGTAAGGTAATCTTAAAATTAGTGAGGCACTGGGGAAGGTTATTTAGAACATTTCAAAATACATATGTTGAGATATTCAGGAAACCTTTTTAACTCTATATTCTGCTATAAAGAGAAGGTCTCCCACTGGATGAAAAATGACAAACCATCCATATATAATTTAATTTATTTTGTATAATTTTACACATTATTTTATTTGGAATAAAAGACACAAATTTGCAGGGCTTCTCAGCAAGTCTCTACTTTATTTGAATTTCTGCATTTTGGTAGTGCACAGCAGGATAAATATATGCAGACTTTCTTTTACCCTTTAAATAATGGAGACTGACAGTGGATTGGAAAACTATATATCTATGAATAGTGCTTGGTGCAATTCCTTTGGTCAAGCAGGTCAGTGGTGCAGCAGAGTGGCAGCTGATAGCACCTGGATGTGATGACAATAACATGCACAGCATGTATGGATGGATGTCTT
Source organism: Scopus umbretta (assembly GCA_013400535.1). NCBI lineage: Eukaryota > Metazoa > Chordata > Aves > Pelecaniformes > Scopidae > Scopus > Scopus umbretta. The sequence goes on from VZTL01070880.1 coordinate 9,993, forward strand.
TCTGTCTCATGGTTGCTGAGTCCATAGATGACAACATACTGCTGCTACCCGTGACTGGAACTAAACTGTTGGTTCAGCCAGTGGGGACCTCATTCAAAATTCATCTTTCAGACTCTGAGAGCTTCCTTTTTCCATGATCAAAACAAAATGAGAATTCTCAGGATACATTTAATTTAATATCTTTCTGGTTTTAATTTTTATAGATGCTATGTTATTATCAATCAGGACAGAGGGTTAGGTGTCATAAAGTATTTACATAAAAAAAACTTTTGTGTGTTACATAGAGTTTTATTCTCATTAGTGGTATCTTTTTGTGTTCCAATGGTCTACAGCAGAAATTCTGAGTCTTGTACGCATGCGAGTGTGTGATCATAGGAAAAATAAAATGACAAAAGGAAAACTGCGATGGCAGTGTGGGTTTGTCTGACAAACAGAAGCAAAATAAAGCAAAGATACGATCAAACATGTATGGAACAAAAAACCATTATGACCACAAACACTTAAGAAATGCTTTTATATGAATAAGAAATATATTGTAAACACAGCTGATATTTCACAATTGATGCTCTTTCCTTACAGCTTGAAGAAGATCTGTGTTGTATGAAGATGATTCTAATTCCAGTTCATTAATGAGGATGAAAAACCCAAGGCTAAAATGATCCCGAGGAAGTTAAAGTTTATCAAGGTAAAAATGCTTCCGAAGTTTGTGTTTTCACTTGTTCTGAAAAAAAAAACCCAAAACCAACCCAAAACGATCCCACCAAAGCCCTTCTCACAGCAAAATGTTGACACTTTTAAGGCTTTCACTTCACATGTCAAGTGGGGTCTGCTTACGGCTAACACAAATTCACCATTCAGTATGGAAACAGATCTCCCTTAGCTTACGGCTATTAACATAGAAGACTAAAATGTTTAATATACTTTAGGTCTAACCCACTCTTGCAATGGAAAATTAGTAATTTATAATATTTTTCTAAAATAAATCATTTCACCACTTGCTTTCAGAGAAAACACAGTGTATTACTTGGCGTAAGTGGTAGGATATTGTGCAACACACAACGGAGTTCATACGTGCAGTCCATTGCAGTGTTTCAGCATAGCTTCACCGAGGTCAGTGCTGCTGCAATGAATTACATCAGCCAAGGATCTGCTATTGAACTGAACCACAGATTTAGCGTGTAACATACAGAGACAAAAAAATGCCCTATTCATAAAGGAAAAGTAAGAACAAAGGCTTGAGTTCCTAGTCAAAAGGAATCCTGCAACCAACAAATTTTACAGTTATTGTTGATTTCAATGGCTCACGATTCACTCTTCACTAAACCATACTAGATATTTGTTTTGGGTTATTATGCTTCTATATACCAGATACAGAAAATAACATAGCTTAAGGGTCATGCAAGGGGCAAAGTGACATAATGAAACACAGAAACAGAGAAATCAGCAGAGCTACCTGGGAAACCAAAAATACAACAAAAAACTTTCCAGAAGTTCATGTCAGTGAAAAAAAAAGAAGAAAAAAATCACATTTTCCTTCTATTTTTTAAAAATATATGTTTGGTTTAGTCAAATCTAAGAATCTAAAGCAACTAGGTAAAATCCCTCTCTCTGGTTCCAGTGATGCAAAAAGAACACAACTGATGTAAAAAGAACACAACTGTTCAAAATAATAGCAAATCTTTTCCTCATCCTGGCTCCAGCAGATGCCACTTTTTTTCAAGTTTCAGAGGAAGGTGCAAGAATTCCTCTAAAGGACACATGCAAAATAATCTGCTAGAAGGGAAGCTCTGCTTAGAAAAATATATGCCATTTTTGAAAGGTGCCCCCACTGAAAAATGGTAGACCTGAACCTTAAGTCTACTTTCACACATCATCTTTCAAAACATGTATCAGACCATGAATGAAAAATGTTAGTGCCATTGTGGGGTATCAGTTAAGAAAAATATGTGAGGTTTTTATACTATAGTTTCCTTCACAAATTGGTGAGTTTATGTCTGCCAGAAAATTATCTGCTCTTTGGAGAACATATGTAATAGGACAGTTGTAAATTCTATCACATTTTTCTTCTTGAGTGTTCATGGACAGGACACCGCACTTTAAAGAAGTACTCTGAGACTAAAAATTTGAGGTCAATGGGTCTGGTTAGCTATAAATGAGTAGATTTTCTATATTTAATTAAGTGGCTGATCCTGAGAGAATAATCATCTGCTGTTTCCATTAACCTGAAGATGTGACTCCCTAAAAGTTAAGATTAGCATTTGAAGAATCCATCCTGTGACTCAAGGGACCTCAGATTCAGCCCACCACAAGTCTTTAGCTTCCTTGTTTTGCAGGGGAGTACTGAAATTTGGCTGGCTCTGGGTGTTTTCCCTGGAGGTTTCTATCTTGCCTTAATGACTTTGCAAACTTCTAACCTGCCCATGTTCCCCTTTGGACTGTACAGGACAAACAGTGACATTCTGAAGCTGTGGTTCTCCCTGCTTAAAAAAATCTTGAGGGCCCTTATGCCTCTGCTGCAGCGGTATCTGTGGTGAAAGAGGGCTATGTAGAGGTCTTGAAACAAGGCAGATGTCTGCGGCAGCCCTGCGGGGGGCTCATAGTGCAGTGATTGCAAGGCAGAAATTCCCACCTTCATCTCTGTCCAGCTGCGTGGTACACATGCTTCTTCCCACAACTGTGCTTTTCACTTAATCCTTCTAGATTTGGTTTAGGTGTTAGTGTATTCCCATTCTATCTCCTTTTTGCGACAGTGTGCTCTTCCACACATCCTTCCTCCTCGCCTTTGGTACAATTTGACACTTTACCCATTGCAGCCCCCAGTGTGAGATAGTTCACTAAGAAAAGAAAATAACATGTCCTGGACTGAAAAACTAGAATGCTAAAGATTGAATCTCTGTAACTGTTCTGTTTTTCTGGTGTTTCCTGTGGATTAGGATGAAAATCTGGCTCTCTTGATTGCCTCTAGATGAGAGTAAAATATAAAATTCTGTTCCCAGTGGGATGTTCTTTGGTTGTTATTGTGTGTGTTTGGTTTTGCATTGAAAAATTATTATTATGACTTCTGCTAATTCTTTTTTTGTGTAGGGTTTGCAAAACCTCTCATTGTTCTATCCCAGAAATAAACCTGACATGCATGAGCTGCTGCTCTTGATGCACAGGACTAGATTCTTATGGCCACATATGAAAGGATTGAAACTAATGGGCATTGTCCATTACAAAAATACTAGTTTGATGCATGGTTTGTATTTTGCCTCGTCAGTGTTGTGGTATCACAAAACCAGGCTTAGATTTTTTCAGTGAACTCCAGGCTAACTGTTTTGGAAAGAGAAGCATGTATGTCTGTATAGGCATCCAAAGATATTCCATAAAGCCATGAGCACAGAACCCGTTTCTGCTGCAACCACCACAAAAGCTGGGAGTAAGTTGCTTCAGATCACTCCAAAAACCACCTAGATCCTTGCCAAGTCTGTTTTCCTTTATAGTTTAATTCTAGATGCAATAAGCACAAAGAAAAGGCCATCAAACAAACAGAGGCTATGTAATTTACAATTAGAACACGTAACTGGTGTTTCGTAAAAATATGGATACAGTTATGTCTCTGGGCTGGATTGAAAGAACCACAGGTTTTGACAACTTGCACCTGCAACATAAATTTGCTGGATTTTTAGAAAAGTAAAATATACATTACATGTACACAAAGTGCGTATTCCTTAGCTATGGTCCTCTTTTGAAACCTAGCTCCTGAACAATGTTGCCAAAAGAAACAGCTTTTGTGCTTTCATACAGCCAACATCTTATAAAACCAGGCAGATGAATGATGTTATGTGTAAGGGATGAATAAAAATATCAAAGATCTGAAGTTCCAAACAGGCTTTGCAAGCCAAGAAAACTGTATTAAAATTCACCCCATAGAAAATAAAAGCATATAACATTGGGACCAACCTGAGCATTTAGTCCTGCTCCAGAAGCTGAAGGCTTGTGAACAGTCCTGAGGCAGAATGATCCCTCATTTGCAGTCAAATTTCTTAAGGTTTTTGAAGTATATCGCTACACTGGGTTTGTTCATTGACGATAAAGGTATGAGCCTATGGTTTATGAAAGTTTTATGTTGAATGGGTATCTTTATTATTATTTGAGACTGACAGCATTCAGAGCCATGCTCTTGATTTCTGGTTTTTAAATTTAGGGGGAGCCTTTTAACATTGATGGCAGAAGACGGGGATTTCATTCACAGATTAAAGCCAGAAGAAAGATTCTGATAACTCAGACTGAGTGCCTTCATAATTTAAATGACAAAAATGCATGCAGAAAAAAATTTCATGCTTGAGTTAACACCTAATAATTCAACTGCATTAATGTAATTCCTCAGTGATCTCTGGAATTATATCAATGTACAACTTAAATAAAAAATATATATTCCCTAATTTATGTAAAAGAAGGAATTGAACTCAACATTAATCAGCAAAGGCACACGCTGCTTTTAAACTTTCCCACGCCAGTAAAATATGCAGGTGAAAATTTCCTCTCTGTTCTTCAGAGCAGTTGCCAGTTCAATTTGGTTTTACTTATATGTGTGTAAAACATAAATATTGATACCATAACTAAAGACTTCGGAAAGAGTTAGATCTATTTATCAGATGTTGTACAAATGCACAGGAAAATTCATTCTTTTCTTAGGCTACACCCAATTTTAATCAGAAACTAGCAACTGAACATCAAAAATTATAAGAAGAATGGCAGTCTGCGTAAAAAGATCACCTGTGGGTTAGTTATGGGTGAGAGTCATCCCACCTGATTTTACATACTTCAAGATTAAAGTTCTAACAATGAACCAGTCACCATAGGCTTCCTTTGTGGGGGTCCTCCAAAGAAGAAGTCATCTGACCTCCCTAGAACAGGATCACGTATTCTTCGGAGGAGCCTATTTCCCTTCTTGGACTAAGTTGTAGTCTCAGGTGACTGGATCATAATTAATGCCTTACTTTTGGCTCACACTTGCATGCTTGAGCTTTCCGCATGACTGAGGAGTATCTCAAAGAGAGGAACAGAAGAAAAGAAATCACAAACTGAATAATAGGAAGTCAGGAAACAAAACTGTACTTTCACCAGTATTTTTAAAAAATACCTTATTTAATGAGAATGTTCCTTCTTTATTTTGTTTTTTGGTCTCCTCTAGTTTGGTTGCTCTAATGCAGAGTGATTCTGGCAGTAGGCCTTGCTGTTACAATATGCATCCTGGAAGAATGTAAGAAGCTGGATCAGTCTCTGTCCCTCAGTCACATAAGTTACATCTTGGATATATATTTAAGCTCTTTATGACCTTGCAGATGCTTCTATTGTGAACAATCACTTCGTTTGTTCCCCTCATTCTTTTTTATTTGTGCTTTATTACTTTCTATTGAAGCCCAGATTTTTAATCACGCTTTTTTTGTCTTTCTCAAGAAATAGCTTGACAAACAGCACAGTGTGATTATTTGGTCCTGTTTGACATTCAGATATAGGATAGTTGTAAGTACTCCCAGGTAAATTCTGAAGTTACCAGGTTTTTTAGTACTGCTTAGACATAACCTGGAGTTCCCCAACATGCATCTGGATCTGCTCTGTTTTTTGGTTTTGCTGACAATACTTTAATGTCTGGTAAATGGTCTACAGTGTATCATGTATTCAGAGACCTTAGCATGCCAAAATAATATGCTGTTGTACCTTTGCCTTCCAAAAGTCAGGATGATGAAACACTGCTACAACAGGGTTTGCTCTAACACTACTTTAAAAATCAGTCATCTTGATAATGATCATGGTTATTAGCCATTGGAACAATTTCTCCAGGGATTTCTCTTCCTTCTAGTTACTTAGCTCAAGACTGGCATTTTTTCTTATGTATCTGTTCTAGCTCAGCCAGAGGTTGAAGGTTGTGCTCAGAGAGCATCCACTGAAATTCCTGAGTCGGGTCAGAGATAATTGATCAAATCGTAGTTTTGGCCTTAATGTCATTCTCTATGTAAACTAAGATTTCACATCTGATTGACACTGATGTGTAGCTGTTAAATAGCTTAGACTGCACTAATTAATAAATAACAAGAAATTATAGAAATATGTCTATTGGTATCAGTGAAAGAAGGTATTAGTTAAGATTAATTTCCATTTTTTTCCTGCTACCAATCTAATAAATATTTAACTATGGAAAAATTAAACTGATAATTTTTTTTCTATGCTGAACAAAACTGTTGAAGAGTACCCGATTTGTAAAAATTGCAGTCTTCCTTTTTTAATTTAAAGTACTGTTTTCCTTTTCTATTCCTTTTACTTATGCTTCTTCGTGAACTGAAAGCACCTGGAGCTACGGACTTGGGAGCTACAGCAGCTTTCCACATATAAGTACACTTGATGTGCAAGTCTGTTTTCAAAAGCATTCACTCACTGAAGCTTTTTTTCTAGGGCCTCATGTTCTGCTCTCATTGCAATCAATGACAAGAGCCCTCATGTACTGAAAGGAGAAAGTCTGAAACAGAAAATATTAAAAGCTAGCTAACCAAACCAATCTGTACACCGCATTTCACTTCATATCTGCAGTATGCTAGGACACTATATATCTATCCAAACCACAGTTTCAAATGCTGACTCTTGAATGCACTGGGATCCTTCACATTTGAGTTCAAGTTACAGTCTCCTCAGCTGATAGAGCCACTGAATATATAAGCATTTGATATAGATGCACATGGTTTCAATGATGCTAAACTTATTAGTTTGTTTTTCTTTTTTTTTTTTTTTATTTTTATTTTTTTAAGCCATAGCCCTGAAGACTGAACGGCAGCCAGGCATAGCCACATCTAGAAATGTTGCTGATGTAAACTGAATTAAACCTAGTATAAAACCAAATAAATGATTTATACTGAAAGGGGAAATAAACAAAATTAATTAAAAATCTATTTGTTTAGTTTGAATAAAATACCTTTCTGTCAGCTTCTGAAGGTAATTTTGTTTAACAAGAAACACCAACATGTGGTCACTTTGTTTCCAGGTTATAATGCTGAGATGAATAGCATCTTTCATAACAGAGTCCTCAATAACCTCTGGACTTGATCCTGAAAACACTTTGTATGTAATTATGTTGGCTTCAGCTGTACTACTTCAGGGTGGGTTTCACTCAACGTTAGACATTTAGAAGTAGACATGTAGGCTCCCTCTGCAGTCAAAGGAGAGATATAGAAAGCACTAAACAAGAAGTTGTGTTCCTTGTCTGAAGTATTTTTTATTTTTTTTTTACGTGATGGGATGCATCATCATAGAGGGAGATTGGCATCCATCTCTATTGACTGCATAAGGAGCATCTGTATTTAGAAACCTAGGTATTAGGAAATAAGTTTATTTCAAATTAGAGTGCATACATTTTTGATGAGCAAAGCCTGGGATCCGCACACCAGTCAACTGAGCTACTTGTTGAGGGAACCAATCAGTGCAATATTCATCACTTTATTCAGTGTAAAGCATATATTGGTAACAACTGATGCCTTCTTTGGCTAGGAAGGTGGTAGTTTAAAGGCCATAGTGATGCTATAGTACAATCAAACCTGGATGCAGTTGCAACGTAAATGGGAGTAGTATTGCAAGAAGGACTGGCTTCATCATATGGACCAGAATCACAGTAGTGGGGTCGGGGGGCTACAGCTCCCACAGAAACCAGTTCAGCTACTATAAATCTGCACCTGACCATGTGGGCAAGGGTGAGTTGTGCTCCTGTAAAAAGTGCTGTTGAACTGTGAAGCTAAAAAAAGACAAGAAAACAATACTGGTGTTTTCCCAACAGCTCCCCACAAAATACACTTCTAATTCAAAACGTAGCTCACTGTGGATTGTCGAGATATTAAAAATATGATGATGTGTGCTGCAGGGACTTTGCTAAGCTTTTGGGATTTGGCTTCCATTCACTGGGATTTAGATGCCTCAGTAAACTCTTTTGGATAGGCTAGGTTTCTTGTACAGAGAAACCCAGATTTAAACCTTTGAAGTTTCCCTCCAGAGCTCCCAAAATCCAAAACTTCCATGAGTATATGCCTGTCTGCATTAGAAATGATGGGGCGATCTTCAAGTTAAGAATCCATTTCCTTCAAACCTGTTGCACAGGTATTTCATGAAAGGATTTAAACAGGCTACTAACATAGAACAGAGGGAGCGTGTAAACAAACGTACTAAATCAAGTTACTGTTTTCAACCTTCTGACAGTGCTGATAACTCCCACCTTCCAGATGAATTTTGTACTGACCTTGCCAGTAGTATATTGTCTTAAGCTACTAACAACAGTCTGTTCTCACTGATGAGGCCATAACAAATTTAATGTTTACAGTTTAAGGGAGACAATCTTTTAGTACAACCAAAATAGCTATTTATTGAGGACAGTGAACATGAGCCCACGTAATGTATGCTGTAAATCATTAAGGCATGTGTTTCCATTTAGCACTATTTTGCTTGCAAAGTGATCACCTAGAGTTAAGGTTTGCCCTAAATTGGGTAGGAAACAAAAATATCTAAGAATAAATAATAAATAGGGTGTGTTTTGGACAAAGCTATCTTTTAGAGCCAGAAAGAACATTTCTATCTATAGAACCATTGCTTGGATGTTTGTCTTCTGTTAACCACAAGTACATATTTTCACTAGAAAAAAAGTGACTCTCAGGCATTCACAAAGATTTGTCCATGCTAAGGATAAACAGAACTAGATATCCTGTGTTCTGAGATAAGAAAATACATGGGACCGTTTCTTGTAATAGCACTCATGTTTTTTTAAAATGAGTATTTTTTATTATTGCTACAGCCACTGCTGAGGGTAACTGGAGTTCTCTGGACGCAGCTCAGAGATGATTTTATTCTTCCTCCCCTGCTTGGTGCTGAGGCCAATAAATCAATACAACAGTCATTGCTATTAAGTGAGAATATGATAATGCCTTAAACCAATTAGTGCAACCACTGGTTTCATTGGAAGTAGAAACAGAAGGTAAAGATGTCCTTCCTTAGAAATATAGAAGTATAATTTTTACAAAAAAAGGAAAATGAGCTTCAGTTAATTTTTCATGGAAATTAATGTCTTGTCTGACTGACAAAGTACATAGAACTGTGGGCTCCAAGGAGTTGCTTTCCTTTCCTATCCAGGACATACGTGGAAATGCAACAAACTTTTTTCTTGCCATATGACTTATTTTGTAGAGACTGAATTCATATCTCAGCCATGATCTGTAGAAAAAATTTTTATCCTTCTCACCCTATTTGGGCCAGACCCCGCATTGACTGTGCACCAAAGCTTGAACTAAAGTCCGTGGAAATTGTAGATGCTTCATGTGACAGTTGAAGTCTTGAGAGGACAGGGACTAAATAGTGACAAAAAGGTACCTGGGATGTGACATTGTTTAATTTGTGCCTAACCCTGTGATGTGCTGAGCAAAGTTAAACATTATGAACTCCAATGGAGTTTGAACATGTTCAGTAATTCCTTTATGATTAACTTCCGATAATTAACCAGGAATTTGGCAGCAAGACGAAGATGGATATTCTACTTTTACGTAATACTATTAAGGAAAGTTTTGTCCCTTTTTAAGCCGTATCTTAGACTTTGCACCTTTCATAAAAGTTTCCCTTTGCTTCTTTTTTCTTTTTTTTTTTTTGAACATTAACTCAGTGGAGACAGATTATCTCTTACATCTTATAGCAATGAATGAAGTAAAAACTGCTCTTATTTGGAAGCTGTAGGGGCTAGAAATGCCTCCCTTTATGCACTCGAACACCCAGAAGGATTTCTCCTGGTGCACTCTACAGGGCATGCTGAGCTTCTTCACAAACTTGTAGACTGAAGGAACCTTGACCTCCTCTCCCTGCTCTGACTGCTTCTTGTTCTCAGTGCTTTAGATCAGGTAGAACTTGGGATGATCAGGTAAAAAATAAAATTAAGCGGCCTGCAGAAACCCTTGTCAATAAGGTTGTGCAGGTTCAGTCAGTGTTTGCAACTCTACGCTCCTCAAGCACAGTGTGTGGTGGGAATAAGGATGCAATACAGATGCCTCGTTCTCTGTGATGACCTGGATACATTTATGCTAAAGAAAACAACCAAACAAAAAGCCCTTTAAGTAAAAATACTGTTATGAATAAATCAGATTACAACTGCAATGTCAAGGCTCTCTCCAAGCTATATTAAAGAAAAGAAAGGAGGAGATCCCCGCCCTAGCTTTAAGGCTTGTTGGGGTGGGACAAGGCATGAAATCAGCGTGTACTACTGTGCAGGTGCTGCACTACGATTACCAACACTGGAGTAAAACAGATTCTCCTCTTCTCAAATCGGTGGGAGAGGGAGTGAGCAGAGTCCCTTGTCTTGCTCTGGAGACCCCTAAAGGTCACCCTAGCTGAATCAGCATGGGGCAACATGCAAACTCTGGCTATTCCCTTTCAGACAAGGCAAAAATCTGAGGTGCAGAAAGAGCACGGAAAAAGAGCCTTTATCTCCTGATAGACTGCAAGGGGACAATTAAACACCTCACTGATACTAGTCTGTTTCTTACTCATCCTTTTTAAAACACCTGACTTTTAATAACTCTGTGACATATATATATAATTCTCTCCTCTATGTAGTCCCCCATCAATCAGTGCATGTCCCATTATTGTCAGTAGAAATACCCCTTCATTCTTTAGAAAATAGTCATCCAGATTCTTGGACAGTGTTGGAGTCTGGATTTGACTGTATTGCAAGCGTGGGACCCAGTCTGCCAAGACACTTGCACAGTAGCTGTAGGTGCTTCATGACCCAGTCCTCCCCAAGGAGGCACATTTGGTGGCTGAGTCACAAATACAGGCACTTGAGGTTGACTGGATGAGGTGGTTTCTGCCCTAGCTGATTGCTCCCCACCTCATCCTTCCAAAGGCTTCCCCACTTGTGGATGAGGAGCTCAACTGCACATGCAGCTGTTCCTTCACTCTTCCACTTCACATTCCAGCAGATGAAAAGGCTTTATTTAACATGCTAAAAGTTGCTCCATGTTTGACATTTTCATGTCTGCTGCTGGGAGCGGAGGCAGGGATGGGTGGCTGGGAGTAAGCACTACCAGACTTCGAGCCATCCAGGTTTGTAAGTCAACACCCAATTTCTCGGTCTTGTCAGTAGAGAGTGGGAGGTTCCTCTGAAAATTTTCAGAGCTGGACATGAGTTACAGGATCTTCTCATGAAGGACCTCAAAGACACCAAATGCATAGTTGTTCAATCGGAAGAGATTCACTAGGCACAATTTAGCTTTATGTTTGGAAAACAGTCTCTCTCCTTAAGAGATTTAAGCAACATCATTGCATTGCATAGTGCTACAGGCATTTGTCACTACTTACAGAAGGAATAATAGTGCTCAGCATAAAGATAAATGCCTATAGTGTGGCAGCATGCTGCTGTCTCATGTTTCTCCTGCAGCCTTTACTAAGAGACGGCCTATCTGCTTTGACAATTTATCTTAGATGAAAATCGTTTTCTCTGAAATATGCTGGTTTGGCATTACAGGATCTGAACAGTGTTCAGACTTACGATCAAGCAGAAAAGGAAGGGAATAGAAAGTAACAAAAACAGCTTACCTTTCTCCCTAATTATAATTATTTGTTAAAGATCTATTTGGTCATTTAATTCATGCTTGTGTCATTGTTCCATGAGAATAGAGAAATGCAGATATCTGATGTTCAACTTCTGCTCTTTTATGAGCTGCTCAGCCTTACAGGAAATTTGTACAGTTGCCCAGGGCACTGGGTGTGGAATTTGGTCTTAGGAGAGCCTCAAATTAGCTATAAAAGGCAAAAAAGGGAGAAAAAAAATGCTTTTCAAATTCATATTTGTAAGAACCTGTTGAATACTTCTTCCATCCAATAGCCAGTGTCCTTTCTTCAGGAAAAATAATGTCATCATCATCGCCATCATTATAATCATCACATCTCGAAAATGCTGAAAGAATCCTTCTCCTCCTATGAAACCTTTAGACAATTTCTGTAAATTGGGCAGAAATTCCTATAACTTTCAAGGCATTTGGAACACCCTGTAAAGGAAAAATGCAGTCCTGACCAAAATGATCACTCAAAGAAGGAGCATTAACACAGACACTGAGAAAAGTAAAATTCCTTCTAATGTCTCCCAGTGAAGCTGTACTTACCTACTGTGGGATTTTCTAGAGAGTGGTTGAAAATACAATACCAAGGAATGCATCAACTGATCATTTAAAATGATACTGCGCAGATGGTGAATGTCTCCTCAGCCTGTGTCCATGGTATGTCCTTGTGTAACCTTATTTTACAGCCTTAGTAACAAGGAATAAAAAGTCATGTTCACTCTGCACCGCCAGAAATTTTATGAACTTACGCAGTTTGCATTCAGCAAGCAGCCACAAGAGGGCATCTTTTTTCCTGGTTTCTTCCACTTCAATAAATGAAGAGCTTAATTATTTCACAAATTCGTTTGTATAATTCTTGAAAGATGAATCTTCTGCTACTTATTCCACCAAAAATGTGTTCTTGTGATTTGCAAGAAGAAAAAGTAGCTACTAAAATAAAACCATTTCCAAACCCATTTCTTTTACATTTCACAGAGACTGCAGACACATAACACAAATGTGAAAAGGGGACATTCATACTGATATCTTTTTCACAGGAGTCTGAAACATCCCCAGCTCTGAAGCAAGCAGTACTTTTCAGCATGTTTTCTTTTTATCAGGATTCAAGTTTTCAGAATTCATCAAAGCCCGGTTCCGTAGTTCTAATGAATGCTTAAAAAAATCAACAGGGTTTTTTCTTCCATCAACCTGCTCCTCATGTTCTCTTTCTTGAGCTGCTTCTTCTGGTGCAGAAACTGGTTACCAGCAGAGTGCCAGTGATGTTCAGTGAGTATCTGGGAACAAGGCAAAGCACGAGAATCATTCCACAGGAATTTAAAAGACAAACTGGGCTCTGACCTGCATCATACTGATCATAATGATATTTTTATTAAACAGTGCCATCCACGGTTTAAAGCAGTGGAAAGTTTTACTGATGGTAATGAAATGAATGTGGAAAACCAGGTATAAAATCCCCTTTTGAAGGCCTTAGCAGCAGAAGTCAATGGCAGCTATGAAACAACCTGTCTTTAAACTCCTCCATTTATTTTGTGGGAATATAAGACACATGTAGACAAGTAGAGTCTGTGTATCTGTGTGTGCAGAGTTTGTAAAAACAACACCAGCTTGGTACTGTAGTAACAAACTGTTTTAAAAACCTAGATTAAAAAGTGTAAAGCTGGCTATCGGTGAACTTACTCTCTCCCCCATATTTAGGTCCTGGCCTGTATGCCCAGACCACCCACCTGACTTCTATGTGAATGGTAGGTGAGGGCAAAGTTCTGCTGAGGCGGGTAGCGTGGTGGAAACTCCAATATATTTCTCTGGACTTCTTTGGTTCTGCTGTTATTTCATGGGAGCAACAGTCGGGGTCTGTTCTACAACCGAGTCGCCAGCTGAAGACTTTCAATCTGAGCTCTTCGCTAAGGGAAACACGGTTTTTGAAAGAACCCTAGTGTGTCTTGTCTGGAAGTGTCTGATGTTATCTGTGCCATGTGTTCAATGGCTCTCCGCCTGTGGGCAGAAAGGCTCTTCCTCGGGCAGCCACAGAAGGAAATCTGTTGGAGAGAAGGGTTTGGTGTGGGAGTGGGTTGGTCCAGGAGAGAAATTCTCTCTTAGGAAGTGGTCTACAGCATGCGAAAGCTGGAGAACCACCGATGTAGCACATTCCATGGGCAAAACAAATAAATGCAAAAGCAGATGTATTCCTGGCAGCTACAATTTTGCATGTGGGCTACTCTTAAACGTGCACCAACCCCTAGCCATGAGCCACTGCTCAGCTGCTTTCTCCTTATCAGTACTTTTTTTTTTTTTTTCACTCCCAGTCTACCAGGCAGCGACCTGCAGTCCAGCCCCAGTGGGAATGTGTCACAGGAATAAAGTGAGTGGACCTGCAGCTGCGTTAGACATTGAGATCTGGACCAGCACCTGTGCCAGGTGATGACAATATTAGGTTGGGAAGCCCCGGTGCAAATTCACAGCTGTGTGATCCAGCGGTGCAGGAGACATCTGTGGTCCAGGGGGAAAGTACGAGAGCCCCATGAGTACAGGAGCCCCCGGTGCCCGGTCTCAGCAGGGTGGGCACATTGCTGCGACACTCTGCGTGTGCGTGCTTCTGCCTGTGTGTGTGCTTGTGCTTGTGCATGTGCTTGTGCGTGTCTGTGTGCGTGTGTGCTTGTGCGTGTG